>VBVR01004762.1:0-13692 GCA_011638315.1 Tetramorium parvispinum | reverse complement strand
AATATATACAATATATAATTAATAATAAAAACATTAAATATTACATTATAATGTTACAAAATAAAATTACATAAACAAGTTTGATTTTATTCCATATAGTGTACATTTTTAATGGTCTCATATTTTTGGCCAGTAGTGTAAATCTTGAAATGAAAAACAAAAAAAATGTTATTTTTTACAAAATATATTTCGAGATTGATTACATTAAATATTGATTGCATCATTTTATTTGGACTGTTCAATATTGATACAAAAGCTTGTATCAATATAAGAGAAAAATACCGTTATATTTTATTATTATGACTATTGTATACAGTTTATAACCCTATATAGTTTCTGTGATATTCTAAATGAAAATTTGATATTTGATGAAAATTCTAATCATTCTAAGTAAACTATTTAATAATGTTTCGACATCTGTATATTGATTTAGTCATATGGTTGATTGTTCTTTATATTTATTTATAATTTTTCTTCTTTAATTTAAAACAAGATTCTAGCAATTTTCTTTTAGTAATATGTTTTTTAATTGAAATGAATCTTTAAAATTATTTTCAAAACTTATTTTCAAAAATCAGAGTTCTATTTGTATCAGAAAATAATTCTAGTTTTTGGCAACATGAAAAGTTTTTATATTTTTTTAGGTCAAATTAAAATTTTGTTTGAAAAGTTCAGATCCGAAATGTTCGTTAAATTGTATAAAAAATTATAAAATTTCTTACAGTCAGGTATTTTATAATGGAAATGATTTTCTTCGAAATTAAAATTACCACGGGAGAGTTGAATTTTATTATATTATTTTTTTATTAAAAATTAAAGTCATCTTTAAAAGCTATCAGGGATTGTAAAATTACTATGAATACAAATTATTAAGAATAAAATTGTTGATAGAATTTGGTTTTTGATTATAAAATAATAGTTTTATAAGTGCGTATTTCTATTTATAAGGAAATCAATATGAAATTTTTATTTTCATGATGAGCATAAGAATATTCAATGAGAGTAATATGAAAAAGAAGGAATTAAAAATAAGGGCGATGCTCAAATGGTAATAAAATAGTATGGAATAATATAGATAGAATCAATGCGACGTTGAATATTGTTACGATGTCTTACATTTACTCGAGAATCCATTAAGATGTTTTTCAAGATCTTAAGCAAATGTTGATTCTACAAATTTCTTTGCTCGAACGTTTATACAATTAATAATCATTCAATGTTTATTGAGTGACGACAATTGTTTTCTTTCAGTTCGTATAAGATAAGTTATTTACTTTTCTGATAGTATAAATACGACAGTTTTTTCCCAATCAATAAATCTTTTTGTGTCAATTGCATTTGTTTCAACATATCGTACGCTTGTAATTATCAAAAATGTTGATTGATAAGAATACATTCTAAAGACCTCTAATTATTTTTTTAATGTAAAATTGTAATATTTTTTTATACAGATATTAAGTAACATTATAGTAACAATATAAATTGTTATTTACATGTTCTAAAATCGTTGTTGTTGGACAAATTGTTTATATTACATTAAAATTGATATCGATCGATATTAAGGCAAAAGTCTCTCGTACCAACCTGTGTAAACTCGTGTTCCATTCTTGCCTTTTTGCTCCTCATCATTTCTTTTCATTTTGAAACAGACCTGAAAATTTTGAAAATATTTTATTGCAAAGTTATATTATGCAATCTTAATATTATTATTGTTTAAACTGTTTTCATTTAAGTAATATCATCTCGATCTAGATATTAATGTCTGGTATGAATGTACAATCCATGTTCCAATATATATCAAGTTAGAAAAATATTTTAATTTACTATAATGTGCATTTTATTATTTTTGGTATATAATAGAGGAATACGAATAGCGAGTTACCGCTATATAAATCTTGTATATCGAATTCTACAGTCATTCTCATATTACTACCCTCTCCCAAGTTACTACCATTTCCTCTATAAATATATTTCGCGATAACCATATTTTCGAGTTACGGTTATATTATAGAAGCTGTTGGCCACGTTTCAAAATAAAATTTAAATTGGACATTAGATCAATAAGATTTTGTATTAAAGAAGAAATATAGTTTTCATAAACACAGCAATCCTTGAGTTTTAGATAGCGGGCTGACAACGAAAATGCGAATTTTTCTGAATTCTTATCGAAGTACCACGCTATGCTATCTATATCTATTTAGCTTACTTGGAAAATTGATAAAGTGCGAGTATAAATAAGATGGAAGCATGAATAATAAGACGTGTAAATAAAACAGAAATTATATTTACGTAAGATACAGGGCGGAATTTTTCCAAGAAATACCGAAAATTCTGATATAAAAGAATTTTGCATTGTATGGTTTTTATAAATTAATTACGATGACGTATGAAATTATTAAGCCAGTTATTTTGATTTTACCATTTTACAGTTACAAATATATTACACATTTTTTTAAAATAATATAGAATCTCATTATTAAATAATATATAATGAAATTCGAAATCATTAAGAGTAATAGACTATTTACTTTTGATTTAAATGATAAAGTTTCAAATACATTTATATTTTACAATGGTAAATTCACGTATAGTTTTTATTATTTATTCAATTTAATTTTCAAATACTATTAGCATATGTTTTTATATTTCAACTAATGTTTAAATTTTAAAATTACTTTACGCAATACCAATGCTTGATAGCTGTATCATTTCAGCTTTATCGCTTTATCTTTATATTTATATTTGTTTTGATGTCATCAGTTTGAATCTTTGTCTAATCTGCCTTTGTACTTGTGTGGTACATTATGAATTAGGATTATTACTATCTTAATACACGAATTTCTTTCTACATATTGTCTATATTTATATTTCCTACATGCGTCTTAACGAATGTCTTAACTAAATTCATTTAAGGCATTAATGACTCAACAATAATAATACAAATTAAATATTCTCTATTTCTTTAAAATGTACCAAGAATATATTTTACATACTGAGAACATCTCTATAATATTCTTACTTTTGCGATATTCTCCAAACATTCTTAGAATTTACATGTTAGGAAATCGCTTGTGTATATATTTGCGGGAGATATATAATAATAACATCTAGTATCGAAACGCGAAATTTTATGATAAGATATCCGATAATGTATGTTTTTTATCTGGTCTATATAATTCATTGCAAATTTCTATAAGATGCATTATTTTATTTTATTATTAAGTCACAACGAGTGCCTCATGAGTATTTATATCTTTTAAACATTTGTAAATAATGGCGTATAAAATTAGCAGACAATATTTATATAATCATTGTGTAATAAAAATTAAATTTTGAGTCATAATTATCGGAGAATTAGTAATTGCTTAAATAATCCATATTAAACAATTAATTATTCGGAAATTAGTAATTGATTAATTTAGTAAAGTAATAAATTAAAATTTTATTAAGATACATTTTTCCCATTATTTGCACGTAATACGTATCTTATGGTTTATACATTATCGTATTTCAACGAGGTCGCTTATCTCGTAAGTAAAAAATTATGCTTCGTTATTACTGACCCTAATCTAATCTAATCGCGTACAATTTCTGTAATTTCATATAAATAATTTATCGATAATAATACCCATATTTTTACGAAGTTGACAGGCAATATCGTGGCATGCAAGGAAATTGCTTTTCATTTCTTCATATATACATTGCACACTGTTTTTGTTATACAAATTTTATGATATACACACAAGGATATGTGATTGCCTAAAAAAAATGAGGCTATTTGATATTTTTAGAACATTTAGTGATTTTCAATTCAATCTGAATGATATTTAATGGAATTTATGATGACAATGATATACGGACAAAGTTGCCATGAAGTACATGAGATATGAGACATGAAAGAGAAAGAGAGAGAGAGAGAGAGAAAGGAAAGAGAGAGATACATAAAATTTATTCATAATTTATTCAGCCCTTTGAGTAGAAAATTACAAAAATATAATGAGGCGGAAACAATCAAATTTAAAAGTAAAATAGCGAGAAGATGGAGGCGGGAAGGGAGAGAAGTGTATTATCCGGATACGCATACACGTTTAACAATGTATAGTATACATTATATTATGCGAATATAGTAAAATTAAAAAAAAAATAAAAAATACTAAAAAATAAAATACATGTAGTAGCACACAGAAAAGAGAGAGATTCAAACATCTGCTATACTCTGCCTCTCCTAATCAAGGTGTATTGATGTAGTATATAATTAAAGGAGATAAAGAGATGCTCAATTAACAATCTGTTCAGGTCATTTAACAATATAGATAAAGTGATGATAAATAAAATATTTACAAGTTTTAGTACGATGTATGAGAAGATATTGATCCTAAATTTAGAGATACGTTATTTTATTATCAGAAGGAAAAACGAAGAAAAAGTCTCACAAACTGTTTCTAGAACAATATGGAAGGTGAAATATGATAGTGTTACGAGCGATCATATGGAGATACCACGGATTGAGGTAAACGAGAAAGATCCGTATCATTTTACGATTCACAATAATAATTGAAATATTAAATTATGTAAAGATACAACACGCTTTATTTTTAAAAAATATATATTCGATATATTTAAAAATACTTAAAATATACTTAAAAGTACGAATAAAATAAAAAGTCTAAAATTCTATCTGATACAAATAATAGATTGTCTAAAATGGACTTGAGATATTTAAGTACTTGAAACATTATCGTACTTTCTAAAACATTAAACACCTCCACTGACAAAGAAATTATTGTTACTACATTATAATCTCATTCGAAACCATAAAACTTTTGTAAATAATTGTCTGTAAGCAACTTTCTCTATATTTTATATATCTATTATTCAAAATAGAGGATAATAGAGCATAATAAAGTGGAAATATACGTGTAGCCTAGAATTATTATCCCATTTCGTATATAAAGTAGACACAGGTGTTGGATAATCGTCGAAATTTAATATCCAACATTCTCTCTTTCTCTCTCTTTCTTTAGTAATCTTGTTTCAATGTTCTTAATATGATAGATAAATTGACGGATAACAGAAACAGACGAGAAAAAAAAGAGATTAGATAAAGAAGAGAGATAAAAAAGGGAGGAAGCACAAAATGAAGAAAGAGAAGGAAAAGAATGAGGTGATATAGATGAACGACTAATGTGAACTCGGAAATAATGAGAGAATCGATCCCCTCTCCCTCTCCTTACTTTTCTGTTGCACAAATAACACAAGTATACAATGCATTTCCTTCCATATCGTTTTTCAGTTCATCACGGATGTGTCATTATTGATGAAAGAACAAGGAATTCCAATATGCGAACTCCCGTAGAGGCGCGCCGTTTTGTTGTTAAAATAAAATTTCGGAAAATACAAACACGCCACACACGTTTTGCAATGAAAAAAGAAACAATAGCCAGATATATCTCCGAGGACAGTCACGAGAAGTAAATATCTTTAAAGTAGATTATTTCGGTCTGCCCTTTAGGACGATTTACTTCGATTTGCAGGTTACACACGAACTTACCAACTTGACTTTAGACTTAACTAGTTCGGATAACTTGAGCCAGCTCTAAACAAGCTCGGATTAATAGTGCGGTTTGTGGCACTCCAATTAAGCCATTTCCCTTTTCGACCTGTACCATTCCGAATTAAGAAGATCTATAGAATAGATAAAACTAAACAGAGCGCTTTTTCTGGGAAATTGCGTCGGTCGGTCTTCTTTTTTCTTTCATTTCATTATCTAGTTTTCGAGAGATTTAATTTATACGTGCAATAATTTTGACAAGTTACAAACGTAACTTTGATAAAGTTGAAATATTCAACGAGAAACACGAATTGAATAAGGATGATTAATGTTACATGGCTATCATAAAACGCATCTGTTATCTAATCTTGTTATCTAATCACTGTTATATAGTTTTATAAAGTATACTCGAGCAATCATATTATTACACAAATGTTATCAGCATGCCATAGCATGTTGGTGCTTACGAATAAGCTATTATCTGAGGTCGTGAACCGATTCACGTTAAAGCAATACGTCTTATCGAGTAGTTGAGAAGAGATATAGCTGAATCGATAGTTTAATGGATTCGTTGCGATACCGCGTGCAGGCGCATTCATATAATATGTAGAAAAGATATATTTTATATTATACGAAGATGATTACATATTTTTATCAATTTCTGTTGGTACTACAAAGGCATTATTCGGCTCTTATTTTTTGTTTAATTGTGTTCAAGTGTGTACCCGATAAAAAATTCTTCAAAATTTTGCAAAAACATGTATAAATACATGTAACTGTGTCCAAACATGTATATTCATATATGTTTTCTTTCTTTTGTATAATCTCTATATGCACATACAGAAAAAATAAGAAAAAGAATTAAAAATAATTAAAAGAATCATTTTTGCACTTTTTTTATAGAAAAGAAAGTTTAAAGAAATGAGAAAAAATTGTTTATACTATATAATCGCGTGAATGTAATTTATATACAATTATTCATATAATTGCGATAATTACATTTATACATAATTATGTATAAACAATTTTTTCTCATTTCTTTAAACTTTTTTTTTTCTTTAAAAAAGAAATGCGAAAATGATTTTTTAAATTATTTTTTAATTCTTATTGTAATTCTTTCTGTATATGCAAATAAAGATTATACCAAAGAAAGAAAGCATATATGAATACATATGGATATATTTAGTAAATTAATGTACTTATGTTTTTACATGAAAATTTTTTTATCGGGTAGAAACAACGAATTACATTTCCGCGCTATCGTTGAATGTAGATATGAATAGCGAAAAAAATATTTTTTTTTACATGTAATCGTCAAACGCGTCAGTAGGACAAAGTGTGTACATGTTGAAGGAAAATATTCATGTATGCTGAGACGAGATTAGCGGTTTTCGTAAACGTGTGAATTTCTCATTTATTAAGTAAGTATGTGCTCTGGGATTTTTGAATTCTATCGAGAAACTTTTGCAACAGAACAAACGACTCCTTAGAAAGTTACAATAAATTGTATGTTCAATTATCTTGCGCGGCACTACCTCTTGTTACGTAAGCCACATTTCGACCATACGAAGTGAAACTAAAAATATTGCACAGTAGCCGGATATTATTTAACCAAATCACGCGGCCATTATTTTCGATAAAGAATTGTTCCATTTCTTAATAATGATATCTTTAAATCTCCATTTTCTTTCTTGAGTTTTACGAGTGTATACAGAGCTTACGTTTAATGAGAATCTTTTCTTTGTGTCAAATGAGATCGTATATACGTATATTATGTATTAATAATACTGTAATGTAACTGTGTGTGTAATGTAACTATGTGTGTGGCAATAATTTACCTTAAGGCATTATTTATTTCCAAGAAAAACCATACAATATCTATGACTCGTGATCCTTATTTAAAGTCTTACTAATGATAGTGCCATGTAATGGCAAATGCATCTTGTGCCAATGCGTTCTTATGGCATGACATAATGCATCGTTTTGTTTTATTCTTATAATTAATTGTTTAAAGTTACCAGTAAATTCAAATTCTTTTCCTCCTCTCCCATTTTTCTTATCCCATCTCTCTTATTCTGTCCCTCCATCTCTCTCTTTCTCTCTCGGTCCCCTTTTTCCTCATCTCTTTCTTCTTGCCTTCCTTGTTCTGCTTCTCTTTCCACTTTTTTGTCATTTTTTTCCTTTTATGATTTTTTTCCCTTTCTTTCCTTCCATCTTTCTATTCCCAGCCCTTTTATTTTTGTATGATTTTTTTTCGACTTTTCCATTTCTATTTCTTCCCCTCATCTTTCTCTTCTATCTCTTTTTCGTCTACCTTCTTTTCTTTTTCTTTACGTCCTCTGTTCTTTTCTTTTTCTCTTAGCTCCATTTTCTCTCTCCTTTTTTCTTGTTTCTTCTATTATATCTCATTCTTTCGTTTCATTATCGTTTCATTCCGTTCACGCGACCTTTTCTTCCCTCCTTTCTAGTACACGACACACATTGTATACATGTACATGTACATGTTTGATCGAATACGATAAAGAGCTAGTATTTATTTAAAAATCCATTTTTAACATGTTTCAATGGCATATATTATATACATGTCATGATTAAATTTTTGTTACTCTCAAAATAAAACTATAAATGATTATGTGGCAATCATTTTTGCAATGTTTTATTCATCGATATTTAAAACCCGTAATCATATGCAGAAAATCTCGAATGTATATATAATAAATAAAAATTATATAGTGATTTGAATATCTGTTTGAATTTTAGCAATCACATACATGTTTCGAAAATATTATATATATATATATATGCGTTAATATATGCAATGACATTGTTGTAACCATGAAAGAGAGTTCACTTTCCATTCGTCTACTTTCTCTAACAACCATCTGTCGCTTGATTCCTCGGATTTTCTCTCGTATGTACACGTGCAGTCATCACACAACCGGAATATATTTAAAGCACATTATCACAAAAACCTGAAAGATTTATCAAATTTGAAAAAATTTCCAAAAAATTGAGTTTTGAATTTTGAAACAAACCGCATGACTGATTAATAAAACAAAATAATTTCAATATTGTTATTAATTTGCTTTGATATTAATTTTAATAATATTTTTCATGTTTCATCTAAAAAATGTCGTATAGTTGATATTTCAGATATGTTTATTAAAAAGTTAAATTTATTAATTTCAAGTTTTAATCATTATTGGCGAAATAATGCGAAAGTCAGAACGTGTTTTCTGCTCAAGAAACTGGCGAGTAATCGAGAGAAAGGTGCGATTTAATCAATAGTAATTGCATGATCGTCAAACCGTTAATCCTACAGCACTATTACATCGTATTCGACCGACATGAGATAAATAGTTTGCTTTTTCGTAACCTCGATCGTTTAAGCTTGCATTTTTTTCTATTTACTTGGCTTAACATCGACCATCGTTATTCATTTTGTGGTTGGAGACCTTTTTACATTTTATTTTCTCAATTACTTTTGGAAATTATTATCGACATGAATTATTCCAATTACGAATAAATGATAAAAATAAATCTGATAAAAATTCCTCGATACAAAAAAATACTCGAGTACAATTTATGTATCGTTGCGTATCGATTATGTTGGAAATAAAATTTATTTTACGACGCAAATCAATTATTGTGAAGCTATGTAGCAATATATCGTTAATTGATCCGTGCTACTTGAACGGTCGAAAACGTAAAACAGATTTCACTTTATCTTTGAAAACCAGCTTTCTTGTCTGTTGGAACACACAAGCTATCGCAAACTATTTGCATTATGTAAGCATCCCTCTCTACTTGTTCTTTACGCTTCGCGATTTCGCATTAGTTATTTCTCATAAAATTGAATAAATATGGAAATGTAAAAAAATTTACAGAAATTGAAAAAATGTACAGACGTGAAAAGCACTTAATAAATTCCAACTAACAATTCCTTTTTCAATTCAGTCCATTTTCTCACTATTAATGTTTATTCTTCCAACAGCATTTAAGATATTAATTGCAATTGTAACATTTATAATAATACAGCGCTTGCATTTCGAATGTTCGAGTGTTCTATATTTGGTCTGAACGATAAGCTATCCTTGAGTTGGTTTTAGAATATTCTGTTAAAAGGCTTATCTTCTTGAATATAGTCATCCATTAATGGTTGTCATTCCGACTGTGTCATGATAACAATAAATGCAGGCACAAATATATATTTGTTCTTGAAGAAAAAAAATTTTAATTATCGTTGAAATATTTGCATAAAGTGCAGCTTACAAAATGTAATAAATTATACGCGCAACAAAGATTTAGAACGTAACTAATTAGTTGGTTAACCAGAAGATGAATTTGTTGTGCTTTATTTGAAGATTTACGAGGCAAAGTTTGTATTCTGATAAGGATATGATCTTACCAATATCTTTCTTATGTAACAAAGAACGATGCAAGAAATAAATAAAAATAATGGTTGGGTATTTACAAGTAACGACGCGGATGAGCGCATTTTTAAGAAAAACGTACCAGACAATTAATTTAAACAAAATCCCTCTTCTTATATCCACATATGTTTAATATATTTCAACATGTTAAACGATGTAATAAGTGCTGCTCTCTGTAAGAAAAAAAAAATACAAGTCAAAAGCTAATAACGTCCGAAGTCGATTCTCTGTGAAAAAGTAAGTGATTGATGACAGGAAAGGCTGGTTCTCCTAAAAGCATATTGTGGAAGATAAAACTTGCTCAACTGGCTTCTTGGTTGCGATGGTATTTATAATGAAACATGACAAATCTTTCTCTCTCTCTCTCTCTCTCTCTCTCTTTCTCCCTCCCCGCTCCTCCTTCCCCACCTGCCTCTTCCCTCTCCCTATTTCTTTCTCCCTTTCCGTTCCCTCCAGATCCATTCGCCTCAGTGTTGCCTCTTTCTTCTCCTTCCCCCCCTCTCCTACCAACACTGTCAGAGCTCGTTATCTAGGCCAACAGATGCAGGTATTATTCACACGATGCCGAGTATTTCTAAAACAAACTCGAATCCGGAGCGATAAATAAACAGGCCGTATTTAATGTTATCGTTTGAAGATCTCATAAAACATCTCTTATGATTGCGACGAGAAGAAGATATTTTCTTTCGCCTTTCTTTGCCTTCCTTCACTGGAGATTTTCTGACTGGAATTTATTAGTGCTGCCTCAACAGCCTTTTTTCTATTTCGGTTTATTGTCAATATCCTTCTTTTGTAATTATTTATCTACGAGGGATTACATTCTGTTGTATTGCCCGTACTGAATGGCCCTCTACCTAAAGCTGATTGATATTTATACAAAACGCACGTGCATCGACTCTGCAATGTCTCAGTCTCTCTGCCTTTCTAGTTTTTTTTTTATTTCCTTTCACTTAAATTTTTTTTATTCTCGTCGAAAACGCCTCCTTATAAAGCGTGTCTTTTTGTTTACATGTACGTACATGTACATACATGCAGAATAATCTTTATTTATCCAGCTTATCTATCTAGTCTCTTTACGACAATCTACGACTAATGGCACATGAATCTGAATTTCTTTTTCTCTTACTATCGGCAATCTCTTCTTGTACAAAACTCGAGTGTCTGTCAACTACAAAGTGTTTAAATCAATTGATCAGAGATATGATTACGATCAAATTTCCATCAGTTGCAAAACTCTCAACTACTTGTAAGCTCCGAGTCGATGATAAATCGATACATCCTATATATTGCCGTAAAGTTTCACGTGGCTGGGACCGAGATAAAAGGCTTTTTATAAATAAATTTAATAAACTCGCGGTAAATATAAATAAAGTCTCTGCTTTTGTAAGCTGCAGGATAAACGGACGGTGCCTTACAATACGGTACGGTAATATCGAAGCACGTTTGCTCTTGTACTTTGAAACTCAATGACTGTGTTTACACACTCCTCGAACACATGTTGCCTTAATCGACGTAAATGATCACGTTACTAGCAGGTAGTTAAACCGAAGACTTTTCACGAACGCTGCGCCACGCCACGCCACGCCACGCCACGCCACGCCGCAGCACGGCATGCCGCGGGATAGTCTCGCGTCATGCGCGGGATAAATATTAACAATAATTTGTAACGATTATTGCGAGCCAATAGGATAGGCTTTTTCATTTATTTCGGTACTCTTGGCACATTCCGATTATCGTACGCTTCGCTCGCTTAATTATCGGAGCGTAAGCTTATATCGCAATAAACATGGAATCGAAAAGGGCTTGTTTCAATTTGGAACGGGCTGTTTTATGGCGCGCGAGACAGCCCTCTCGTTACGATATAGGCTTTATCGCTAAGCAACGAGTGGGACTCGTCCCTCGCGTTAGATACGTCATCGTAGCGACTCTTCTCTCGTTTCACGTACATTCAATCGAGAAAACGTAAAGTACATTCCTTTGTACGTTCCCCTTTCATTACCAGAATGACGGCGATAATAATAATAATAAAGCGTATCTTTAACCCCCTCGCGAGCTTCGTTTTACTTCCATGTTTAGTAAAATGCATTTTTTCGTAAGCAAACACAAACTTTGCCGTTTAAACTTTGAAAACGTGAGTAAATATTGTTTCCAAAGCATATAAATTGATTTTACATTCGCGCGCGGACTCGCGTTACGAAAAAAAATTGCGCGACGAAGAGTTAAATTACTGGTGAAGCGAAACTTTGCGATCGCAAATCTCCGTTCGCAGGGCACGAATGATGAAAAATAAAAATACTTTTCTTATTATAAATCAAAGCCAAGATATCGATTGAGCCTACTCTCAAGAAACTTGATTAGCTCAGTCGTTGCTCCGACAATCCAAGGGTCCCTCAACTCTCGTCGTTTTCAAACCTTGGGCTCACAGAGTTGGCCCGGCGTTACGTCGTGAAATCACAACGTTAATAAACGGGGCATTTAACCGGTAGATGGAAAACGCGCTATTCAAAGAGATTACAAACAGCCATCTGCCTCACCCTTCCGAGGAGCGCTCGCGCCCCTCGGCGCGACTACCCCATGTACCCCCTGTACCCCCTTCCTGCGCGAATCAGCCACCTCTGCTAGATACCTCTCAGCTACCATACACTCTCGCAGTCTCGCTTATAGAATTCTTTTCCCTCTCCCCTACCCTCCTCTCCTCCGCGGCGCGCGTTGCCCCGCGCGCCGCGCCGCGCCACGCAATCTCTCCAACCAACACGCGCGTAGTAGTACCGTCCTCCCCTATCGCGGCACCCCACCACCGTCGCCCATTGCAGCGAACCAATATACCCGGAATCACATTGCCGCGCCGACCACCGCGAGGAGCGTGCGTCGCCTGCCACGCTGTTATTCATCGTTTTCCGAGCGCGTCGCTGCGAAGGAGCAAAACGGTATCGCCGTGCCGGTGTCGCGCCCGCTCAACCGCGTGCAGCGCTCTAACCTCGCACGCTCTTTTATTCCTATTCGCCCGTATTCGTCCGTTTCGTCGCCCGGTGACGTGAGTGACACGAGGCTAAATCCGTGGAGTGTAGTGCTCGTGTGTATCTCGTGGGGGAGGAAAAGGCGCGAGTGTCTCAGCAGCTAGGGATTCTAACCTATTGCACGGATATTGCACGGATTCTCTCTCAAGTGTATTCCCCCCCCCCTCACCTCCCCCTAACCGCGTCCCTCATGACTCGATCGGCCCACTAGCGAGCGCGCGCGTCCCGGAGCGTGCTTCACGCGCTACATGCTGGATTTCGTGCCGGTAAGTGAATCCGAATTCTTCACTCGACGCTCACTTCGGTCCACAGCGATTAGCGTTATACAATCTCACGGGCTGGGGCACAAACAACGTCGGGCAGGCAGAGGGTACCGCCGCGTGTGCGTGTACTTTTGGGCGCTCGTTGCTGCGCGTGGCGCCATCTCGGGTGGCGGCGCGCGAAGCGCGAGGGCGTGGAATTTCCCGAGTACCCACGGGGCGGTTTCGTAATGTTAACGTTTCCCCTTTCCATTTTATTGTTACACCTTTTATTGCTCTTGCTATCAATTATCGATCGAGGTTTTTTTCCCCTCTTTTTCTCTCTCTTTCCCTCTCGCTGCGGCGCGCATAAATATCGACGCGATTCAACGGCTGAATTGTAAAATTTATACGAGCGACTCCCCTCCCCCCTCCGCCTCCCCTTTCCCAAC
>VBVR01004761.1:0-13692 GCA_011638315.1 Tetramorium parvispinum | reverse complement strand
GAATAACGTATTAATCCCTGGTACGGCAAACCGATGGTTATTCGAAAAATACAAATTTATTTAAAATATACACTGTAAACTCCTTTTAACTATTCTATAGGTTACCACTGCCTTACTAATCTAATTTAGCTTCCATGTTAGTGAAAATTTTACCTTCCTTTCAATCAAAATTAATGAAATATTGAGTAGGAGCAGTAGCGACCTATGGAATAGTTAAAAATGACTCGAATTGAGTATACGTTGACACTACGAGTTTAACAGTGTATATGTCGTAATAGAAATGTAATTTGTAATCTTCGTTGCCAAAAAAGCAATCTAAAATATTATAATATTAAATATACATATTGAATATGTATTTAATATATATTTGATATATTTATAATATTTAATATTTAATTGATATTTTAAAATTCCTAAAGATGCGATACTAAAATATATGATGTATTTTGCATTATTGAATTATTATAACGCATGTCAAAGAGACCTCTTGAATATCGTTAAAATTCCGTTAGCAACCTTCTCACGTCAGTCACCACGTGGAATGACAAAATAAGCGCGATGACAAAACTGCACACTCGACTACAAGCTCCTGGGTGATGGTGCACCCTGCCAGCTCGGTATCCCGACGTCGCGACGTCATTAATATTTCCTGATCTTATCGTTCACTCTGTCCGCGTAATTGTCCGCTCCGGAGCATGTCTCGCGTCCCGCTGCCGCGTGTGGCGTTCCAATCCTGTCAGTCAACCCTGATCGCTTTCCGCCCTCGTTGCGACGCGAAACGCGGAAAGAGGGCGCCCACCGAGAAAGAAATTCTGCATGTGCATTAGCGTACGCGGATCGTCCTATAATTATCCGCTCGTAAAGCAGTAACGGACAACTTGTAACGGAGGGAAGAGGAAGCGCGCGTTATTAAAACTGCCTCGCATACATATTCTGTACCTTTCTTCCTCCATCTCTTCCCCCTTTCCTTCTCTCTTGCCTCATGTTTCTTCCTGAGGGCGGCAACGAGTTCGATATAAGAAGCCGCGACGACTTGCGAAACACGTGGAGATGGGCGAGCACGAGGAGATAATCTCGGCACCGTTGAAACTCGTGAGTAAATTGGGTGCAACGACGTGCTTCGTAAGAAGAAGATGAAGAAATTTATCAATGAAAAATAAAATAGTCATTTGTCCTAGCTACCAGTGGCATTTCAATTTCTTTTAACAATATCTTTGGCATCTCAAATTTTCAGGTCGATAATCCTGTAAACAAGATTTTACGCTATATTTAATTCGAACATATGGTAAAGTGTTTCGACGAGGCACATTCTTGTTTCATAAATTTGACGTAGATTCTATCATAATAGAAATATATTAATTTTGCTTTTAATTCAGACTTGTGTCCCTTGACGCGTGACTTTCCGCTTAAAAATGAGAAAGACAAGAAGCGAAGATCGCGATCAACGAGCTAAATATGGCACGGCGTCAGTGTCTTCGTTTAATCACGGTTGACGAAACTACCGTTTCATCTTCTCGATCATCTTCATCTTCACTTCTCTTTTTGCACTGCTTCGCTTACGTTTCTCCGTCGCTTCGGTGCATCTCTTCTTCTTCTTCTTTTCTCCTTCTGCCAGTTCTCCCTCTCTCTCTCTCTCTCTCTCGCTGCATCGCGTTCCTCGCACGATGTCCTTAATATTCTGTTCTCCCTTCCTGGCTCTCCTTTTTTTTTAGAATCCTCCTGATCTCGTTTTACTTCGTTCTCCGCGCTCGATACGTTCCTTTTTCTCTTCAATGCCGTCTCCTCGCCTCTTCTTCCTTCTTCTGTATCCCCGTCGTCTTCTTCGCTTCACTCAGCTCCCGATGTCCCGATCCTTCTTCCTCGGACTCCCTGCCTCATCGTGCTTCTTTTCTTTTGTTATCACACACGGGCAATACGCGAGTACGAAGACCGCTGCGCGCCGGTCTGGACTCAACGTTCCGCGTCGTAATTGAAAGAGAACATGATAGATAAGGGCTCGCTTCTCGAACGAGAACACGAAAGAAAGGGGCTACAAAAAACGTATTCTTTAAGTCTCATGCACATTGCGGATTTCACATTTTAAGATGAAATTGTTAATAAATATAATTAAAATCTACTTATATCATATTTTCTCTATAAAACGAATAACTTTCAATGCTGAGGCTCTTTTTTATAAATTATGTCTAAAAATGTAATAATGTATATGAACGTGTGAAATTTTTAGCGTAACGATATTAGCGAATACGTAAAGAATATTATCAATTATCGCTGATGAAGATCAATTTTCAAGGAAATTACTTTTAACTTTCTTTTCCGAAGCGAATTCCAGAAATTTATTTGTTTTAGTACAATATTTTCCTTTTCATATTTTTATCTATGAAAACAACAGTGTATTCCAAAATATAAACGTATATCGCTTTTCTTCCTCTAATTTTTTTTACATTAAAACTGCACTCACTTTGCCACTGTGTGAGTGGCACCTTAAAGTGGACTTAATCATGACGACAAGATACGAAGCAGAATGTTGCACAGTTGTCACATGCTTGCTACGCTCGAGGATGCGATACGTTTATTTTTTCGTTAACACGGATTGATCGATCACCGACTGATACTTTTGTTTGTTACATCGAAACATTTAAGGCTCGGAAAGCCGGCGTGGACTTTGTATCAAACTTCCACGGCGTTCCACATCGTAGATTCTACAAGAAAATACGTCTCGTGACTTATCACAATTTTAAATCGTTATCGGAATTTATCTCTGCATTCTGTCGATTCAGAATTACATTTCCATTTTCCTAATTTGATCCCGTATGTTTAAAACTTGCATCATAAATAAAATTAAATGAAATGTGAAATGGCACGATAGTTATGAATAATATTTTCTTTACCAGCGAAAACTGACTTTTAACTTTGTTTAATATTGTATTGCAGAAATTATATTTTCAAAGGGAAAAGAATACAGTTTCTGTCTTTTACCGCGATTCTCACCGCTGCTCTTACTTGTCTCACCTGAATCTATCCCAACCGATTTACCTCCCGGAATGTACATATTTTTCCCAGGATCCCCTACTATCGCCCGACCATTCCTCACCGTGTAAGAACATCCACAGTAGGTTGCGAAACGTTATGGGAATCACATGGTCCACGGTAGGAGAGGACCATCCCGTTAGGCGGCGGCTGGTCGAAGGGGTGGAAAGTAGATTGGGAGGGTCCAGAGGGGTAGGAGGGCAGTGGGGTGGCTGGTTACATATAAAGCATAGGTCTCGAAACGAGACCTCAGGGTGCCGTGCCGCGGACCCAAGGGGTCCATGCTGGAAAAACTCAGCTGTTAACTGCTTCAGCCGAGAGGCAACCATCGACCTCCACCCTCACCTTGTCCTCCCTATCTCCTTCTTATATGTGTGAGTTGCGTATTTGCGCGCACGCACTCGCAAAATTGCAAAAAGATTTACGTGACAATTTAAATTAATGATACACAGAAGCTGGATGGCGGTCCTGCATAACTTTAAAGTTTGAAAATTTTATGTTGCATGCTATTTGCGTTTTCTATAATGTATGTTCTGGTTAATAAATAATTAAATATTAAGAGCTAAAGATATTATCGAGATTTTTAATGAGATTTAATCTCCGCACAGATACGAGATTGTCGTTACCTTTGATTTGACGAATTCGCTCACAGATCGGAATTGCCATTAGGTCGCGGGCGACGTCGTAAGGGGCCGGAAATAAGTAACGAGATCGAGAGAGAGAGAGAGAGAGAGAGAGAGAAGGAGAGAGAATGAAAGGCCAGGGGACCAACAATCGGAAAACAGCGTTGTTGGTGGTCGGCTGTAGCCAACTGGCAGCAGCAGGAGCCGGCGACGCGAAAGTGCCGTTCGAGGATTCCTATTTCCCAAGATCCCACGGCTGCCATACGCGTCCGCCCGCAATACTCCGTCTTTCTCTGCACTGCGGTAATCATAATTACACCTGCGGGTGTCTTCTTATCGCTGCTCGCTCTCGTCCGATCCCTCTCTGGCCCACCGTCGCCATCCTTCGAGGATCCTCGTCCTCCTTCCGTGCGACTGTCCGTCCTTCCGACTTTGTCCGAGGCAAGAAACCTCGGTCTGAGACAAGAACGATCTTCACCGATTCCGATTACAGATATAAAGGATGGATCGTCCAAGTTTCAATCGCAGTTGACATAACGTTATTATATCAAGAAATTATTAGATGTTATTACACATGTATTCGTATACTGAAAAAAAAGATTAGTTATAATAATCCAATCTTGATAAAGTTACCAACAACCTTGGTGAAATAGTTTCAATTAAATATATAGGTTATTATGTCAAACAAAATCAAACAAAATAATGCTTTAAAAATGAAATATTCATAATTGTTATCAAATGTTTTGTTATTATTATTATATTTAGTAATACTAACGAAATATTTCAAACATTGCATTACTAAATGCATCTTATAAGTTTACCTAGAATTTTTTTCAGTGTATGTGTACAGGAATTTATTTCCGCGCGTATATAATATACATTATTTCATATGAAATAAGCTAGAGCATATCGCAACAAATTGCAAGTATTAATTTTTACAAGAATTTCATATCGTCCTTAGTAGAAACGTATCTTATTAATATTTTATTGTTCCATTAAGCGTTGAAAAAACAAATACACAAAAGCAGAAACTTACGCTATATCGTAGAAAATAATCGGAGCTGACTACAACTTCGCTACATCTTAATGCCTTTCTCTCCGGCTATCGCCACAATTCTGATTAATCACGTGCGCACCCTCGCACCGGGAAAGAGTCACTTTTCCCATCATTCGCAGTCAAGCGCCGAGACAGATTTCGCAGGTCAGATTCCGGAGGGTCGAGACGAAGAATGTGCGATAGAAGAGATCGAAATCCAGCGTCGAAGGCAGCGGATCGATGCGACTTTGCGCACGGGGGAGAATGGGCAGCGTTTCTCGGTTAGCCAAACGACGGGTATATCCAGGGATCGAGGGGGCGGCGAAGGGGGCGGGGGTGTAGATATAATGCATTGAATTAGACACAAATGCACCCTGGGCGCCAATTGGCCGGGCTTCCCGCGCTTCGTGCTCCATCTCTCCCTGGAGAGGGCGACTGCCTCCTTCCCGGGTATACCGCGGGATGATGCCCGGGCGCGATACCACAGACACAAGAGAAGAGAGCCCTTCGCTCTGTCGTGGCGTCGAATGAACGCCGGCAAATCTCGGGTATTACGCTAACACGCTCATCAACAAAGCCGGACGATATAATTCTTTGCATCCTCTTTCCTATATGCGCCTCGTTTCCTCAAGATATTTCTGACAAACGCAACTTTCGTACAAAAGTTATTATATTTTTCTCTCAGTACGTGAAAAAGATATTGACATGTTTTAGCATGCTACATATTTTTTTTAATCTCACTTTTTTATTTATATTTTACAATTCGTATCGCGCGTATCATGTCTGTATGTTTAATCAGTTAAATTCTCGTATTTGGAAAGAATAGAGACTTTAGTTGGATGAAATCCGTCTGATGTGATTCGATGATTGTACTTACATGCTTGCGTCGAAACCGTGAAATATTATCGTTCGTCTAGGAAGGTAGAAAAGATTACGGTAGAAAAGAAATCGACATGGTTCGCGATGTTTTTTCGACGTTTAACCCACGGTGCTTATTCACTTGCAGGAGCAGAAACCAGATACTCCAATCATCTTGTCACGGTTTATAGAATTATGTACAAAGGGTGGACCACAATAAACCGCCCTCGTAAGACACTCGCGACAGACGTCTATAATCTGAAAGCTATGCTCGTGCAGTGGCACACTACATAGCACACATACATTCGCTCTCTCACAAAATTCATTTCTTATCTTAGATTAAAATTACTTTATACGTTGATGTAAAGATTTACATCATTATTGAAAAACGTCAAATTTTAACTATTAGAATATAATGTATAATTACAAGTTCTTTTCAAAAGTTTTGATTTCCGCAATTCCAAATAATTTATTTTTTTTCCCCGATATGACAAGGCGATCTGTGAGTTATCGCTAATTCTAATTCCAATTATGATATCCAAATCGCTCAAAATTATAATCATCGTAGTTTAACATAACACATGTAGAATCTGGCAAAGTCATTTGTCGATTTTTTTGAACGTTCGCAAGCTTCTTGTAGGAGGAGAGCTATACGCGCCCTTAAAGATCCCACCATCGTCGTGAAGGGTTCGCTCTTCACAGCGTTCATACTTTGTTTTAAACCCCCTCGCTAGCGAACGTATCGAGTTACACGCGCCACCTAATACCGGGCATATAAAGGGGACAAGACGGGCCGTGCGCGGACCCCATCGGTTCTCCGTGTGGACAGGATATCCATTCTATATTATACTAAATCGTCATCCCTCTCTCTCTCTCTCTCTCTTTCGCCCTCCCTACCCTTCCTTCCTTCTTCTCGTCCTTCGTCTTGCTCCTCTGTCAAACCTAACTGCGGTGGTCTCCTCGCAGAGGGGAATCATCCGGCGAAAAAGGGTGGCGGGTCCTAAGAAAGGGCGGCGCTGATTTTCGTCCTCGTGCTTGCCTTTGTGAGCGCCCGCTCGCGGGACATCCGATACCGCCCTTCCGAATGGCAGGCATTAACCGCCGCGAAATGGAGCGAAACGGCCCGATTCGAGGATCCACAGGCGTCCCTTCGTTCCCCAGGAAACTTTAGAACATCCGCCGGAATTATCGATTCGCTCGCCGACCCGCGTATCTTGGTCGCGCTTAATTACCTTAATTGCATCCACCAAGCGCAAGAGCTGCAATTTCGAATTGACGGGCTTCGTGATTAACGTCATCTATTACAACCAACATCGAAATCAAGATAAGTATTCTATTTATGGATTCGCAAAAGCAACGCGAATTCTAGATTCTAAAAATCATTCTTTAAGTGATTAATTAATTCAGGATTGCCTCAATTATAAATATTGTTCGCCGTAGCAACTTCTGGAATTTGTCATTTTACGTCGCGATTATAAATTATTATCTACTCGTGTACGATGCGATTCCGCGCGGACAGCGGCAGTTTCAGTTTCGGACAGTTTGCGAGCTTCGATCTTCCGAGTCATCGGTCAGCGCTCGATCGTCTGGATTGGTCTGAGATGAATGTTCCTGCGAGGAGCTCGCGTCAGGAGATACCCGCGGATAATCCGTCGGGAGACGATGAAACGCCGACCGTCGTAGACGAGCGAGAGAGGCGTATGCGGGAGGGTGCAGAACGGCGTATCCCGAGTCCCACGGGGCCTGCGTCGAGTAAGATTGGCTTCGGGGCTGCGGCCCCACAGGATCGAGACTCAATTAAACTTTAAGATGATATGCGCCACCCCGCGCTGCCTCTCTTCCGTCCCTCGCCAACGTCGTTTCCGTCGTCGCCGCTCCGCCTCGATCTGTCGCATCGAAATCCTACGACCACGACTTCGACGACGACGACGACGACGACGACGAAAATGGAAATAAAGATCTATGCAGTCGACATAATTGACGCTGTCAAATTTCTTAATTCGATTTCCGCAGTAAGACAGGGATAATCATTGATTTGAGCGTATCATTGAAAGCTATGTCGAAATTTTGACAATTTTTAATTTTAAAATATTAGAAATAGCCTTTAAAATATTATCGTTGGTAGTATTAATTTATTAATTACTAATGTTTATTTCAATTTTCTATTCTATTTACCTTAATCTTTTCTATTGTTATTTATATTGATATTTATATTTATAGAACGTTTCAGTCGCTCGAAAACATTTTTATTATTCTTCTTTCTCTCATATTAGTATAGCACAAGTTACTTTGTTGTTCTATTTTTATTAATTTGTTTTATTACTGTTTGTTCAATTATTATTAATAGAGAGTCTTTTAATTTAATTATTTTTATAACATATATACGTTACAATCTAGACAGACAAAACGTGCAGTTACATTGTAACAATATTGTTACAAGATTGCAACATTGCTATAATGCAACTGTAAGGGAATTTAGTGCTGTATGGGAATTATCGAGATGTTATCATAAAATGGCCTAGCTCCGTCCCTAGCGTAAAATAGTCATTCATTCATTGAAACGATTTCTGATGACGCCGAAGTTGATGATGATTTTTACGATTTAATGCGGTTTCCCGAGCCGTAAGTAAAATACGGATAACAGAGCCACTTTTACCAAAGTGTTTTACTTCGATCGGGCTATAAATAAACGAGCGGCGTCACACTCTCTTCTATTTCACAAAGAATTGTGAAGAGAGACGCGGCTATCGGTTAAAGAGCGCAGAGCCGAGCCGAGCTTCCCACACTCCAGTCGCGACCGACCTCAGCCGCGGAACTTTTCTTGTGTCCTTTGTCTTGTCACCTGATTCTCTTCGCTCTGCTCCCACGGAAAACGTGACGTCGGTGCCTTAACTCTCGGGTCTCGATTCCTCGTTCTAGATACCGCTTCCCCTTGTGCAACGCGACGTATTATTCTCGTCTCGGACGATTAATTGTTGTGACAAGACTTACTAATAAGACTTAGTATCAATATCCATCAAAAAGCGGGTTCGAAAAAAATTTCTAAAACTTTATTTCATTTGTCTAAAACGAAATACTATCGATTGCGTGACATCAAGAACAAAAGCACGTGATGTCACATAAAAGATAAAAGTACTCGTGATTTTATTTATATTAACACTTACGTATTATTCGTATTTTTATTATTATATTATTTCCCCGTTTATATTTTATTATCTGGATTATTACTTTACTTGCGGTCATACACGCAAAGATTCCCGTCAGCGAACGCGAAGTTACGTAACTAGTGAAATCTAGTTGATCCGTGATGCTCCGGCTACGTACAGCGCTTGTGCGTGACTAAGTGCGGAGGAAGTGCGTATATTTCTTTCTGCGTGTGTACGATGGCCCCCAAATAAATGTCTCCACGGTGTGGCTCGTGACAATGACACGACAGTTAGCATGGTACCACCGGTCAGCGGGAGACTCCGCAGCTCCTGCGGGGGTCCAGCACAAAGCGGGTCCTAGCAGCGTCGGCTCTCACGCATACCCTTCCCTCCGAGCTCCCTTTATCTCTTTCTCTCTCTCTCTCTCTCTCTCACTCTCTCTTGGGATACTCTCTGATAAAGTTCAAGAATCAAGGACCCCCGTCGAGCGACACAGGAGACGGTGTCGCCCCGTTGTTGTTCTTGACACCCACACTGTCTCCTCCTGCCCCCTGTTCGATTAAAATACCTATTTTCTTCTAATTCGGCATAAGCGTAATTCGGCTTCACGTTAACGACCGTTATAAATTCTTATAACTAGCTTTCTGTTTTATTAATTGCTTAGCTTTTTATATATTAAATGTTTTTTGTTACCCAGAAATTCATTTTTCGAATATACAAAAAATTCTGAATACTCTATAACTTTTCTATTTATAAATAATCTGATAAATTGAATTAATTTTATTTTAACAAAACTGCCAATCAGTAGTATTTCCTATTTTAATATAAATGATAGAATATATATACTTAATGAATATTTAAAGACTCCTGTACACCCAAAAAAAGTATTTTACGTTCAAAGTAATTTTCCCTATAATCTCATGTTCTAAATTTACTGTTTTACAACAAACATATTCCTCTTTCAATAAAGTGGAAAACACTTTTTTCTCTCTTAAACACGCTTGCTTATACTATTTTTCTCCTGATTTCAGAGGAATCCTTTTGAAGTCGATATAAGAGTAAAATTCTCTAAGATTTAGAGGATTTCACAATATATATCAAAATTATTTTTTGCGGATGCAAAGTATTTAAATTTATTTATTTTTATTTAACTGAATTTTACAAGATTTTCCTAGTTCTTGTTGTCTATACTCTAGGGGACCAATCTAATTCGAAAAATACGCCTCGCAGCTGGAAAGATTTCTCATAGATACAGACGCGATCATTAATGCCTGGACATTGTAAAGTTAACGGGTTTTGGAACACATCCGAAACGCGTGCGACTTCTAAGTATTTGTGTATCATTACGGTCGGATTGAATCTTACTAAAGACCAGAAGCAATTAAATTAGAAAAGAAAAAAGTATATCATGACTCATGATACACGAATGCTTAGTAATCGCACGCGTTTCGGATGTGTTCCAAAAGCCGTCAAAGCACTTTACGATGTCCAGGCATTAATGACCGCGTGTGTACAATGTTGAAGATCAAAGTAAGAGAGAAAAGAGAGAAAAAAGATAGATAGCAAGAGAATGGTATAAAAGAATAGAGAGGGAAGAGACGCGAAGCGTAAGGAATGAAGAGAGACGCGGTGAGAAAGACGCGAATAGCAGGCCCGGGGAGATTAAGATGTCACGCGTATACCCAGGGACAAATACGCCGAGCCGGGGAATACGTGCTGTGACAGGAACTGGGGAACCTGAAGAACCTGCTGCGCTCGTGCCACCTCCGGTTCATGCCGCGAGGCTCTAAGATCCGAGAGGAAAACCTTTCGCAGGGCTCTATCGGGATCTCACATTCCTGCTCACAGACTCGCGCGTAGATAAGCTCTTAACCGCAGATTAACCGTTCCCTTCTTCGCAGCTTCGACAAACCACGACGACGATCTCCGACAATCGAAGCGAATTCGTCGAGTCAAGCTCGTAGATGTCGATCGATATCTCCGTCCCAGTTTTAGCATAGATGTAGTCTCTCGCTTTCCGAGGATTGCTTGCTTAGTATCAAACCCAATTGTGAAGTTCGCGTACCTACAGCGTGACATTTATTTATGTATTTATGTATAAATTGTTTCAGGCCTAACAAATCTACACGCGTGTATCTACAAGTTTCTCGTTCAATTTGTAATCGATCTTTTCTCAATGAAATATGATGGTACTACACGATATCTTCGACGAAAATCGTCTTCGGCGAGAATCCTTCCTGGTTTCCTCTTCCCCCCCTCTTCCTATCTTCCCGACAACTGTATTATCTTCTTTTTTTTTCCTCTTCGCCCTTTGCCGCCTTCTTCTCCATTTTCGCCTTCTACCCCTCGCCGCTTTCCCATTTATTTTTACACGGTCTTCCTCATTCTACCTACCGCTGCTCTCTTCGTCTCCGTTTTGTAAGCGTATGCACGCGCACGCGTTGCTCGAGGACCGAGGGGCTCTTAATCTTGGCACCATTCCCCTGGGGAGATGGTAATCTGAGATCCAGGTACGCGATGCCTCGGGCACCCACGAGGAGGCACCTATCTACCTACCATTCTATACCCGCGAGTGTGCCTAACGAGATCCATCTTTATTCCACCACGAATCGCGCGCTCTACCGACGTCGATCGTTGCGCAATTGCCTGATTCGCGCCGAGCTTAATGAAGTTTATTTGTAATAATTTATTCGCACATGACGCTTAATTTTTCATGGCGTTGCTTGGCGTTTACGTTTTACTAAACTCCTCTTCTCATTTTCTTCATCAAGTCGTATTTCATACACGTCAATTTGATAGAAAATAGTGTAATTTTCTTTTACACAGATGCACCGTATCTCCTCTATTTCTTGATACGAATATTAATTTTATTTTTATTTTTATATATTCTTGGCTTAAATTAACGAATTTAATAAGTGTTTAATTAATTGACAGAATACGATTTATATTTTGACATATATATGAAAATGTTATATTGACTTGTGTGATTATTTCAAATTGCCGCGACGTTTACAAAAAGGGAGCGAACGGATGAGAGAGTCTGATCCGTTTTTTTTTTCTTTGTTCGAGGCAAGGGATCAACGGTCGTGTTAGTCTTCGTCGCGCTATATGTATCTCGAAGCAACAAGTAGTATCGTTCTAACATACCTACGACACATTTAAGTCGATTTAATCATCTCGTTAATCTTCGACTTTCATATGTTTCTGTTGAACTCTTATTTTTCTTCAACAAAAATAAAAATCTAGAAATGATAAGAAATAACACATAATTTTATTTGTGTAAAGATAATCGATATCGTACAGAATTATCTCAATAAACTCATCATTGGTTTCAGTGAATTTCGAAGACAATTTTTCCAATGCAAAGGGAATTTCTAGCTTCCATTTCATTATGAAACAGAAAAATGGAGGTGAAATTTACGAAGAAAATTTTTGTCGAAGAGTATCTTAATTAAGCTAGTTCCACCGATATTAATTTAGTAGCAAATACCGCGAGAGCAGCGGTTTTACTGTCGATTCAATCGGTCGCTCACTCAAATTTTTCTATTATCGTAATCCATGGAAGGAGTAAAAACTGAGGATCTCGCGGTTTAGCACTTTCCCGAGTCAGATGAAAGTCTCCTTGCCAACCTGCCGAAACTTTCTTTGCGAAACTTCGATTTCGATATCATGGCGGATATCGCTTTACCATTGTCCAATCAGAAATAGGCGCGCGAACAATGTTAAGTGAAAACAATTGTCTATTTACTCCCTTCGTCCAACGTGCACCTTCATTTCTCCGATCTTGATCTCTTGAATTGATAGAAAAGAAATCTTTAGTCTAAATTTTCTCGCGGTATCGAATATAAATTTTTCCTTTTGCAAAATTTTACTTAAATTTTTTACATTTTCTATTAATATTCCAATTAAATCAATTAATCAAACGTTAAATTTTCTTTATCAAATTCTTTGAATTTTTTTAAATTTATGATAAAAAAATGAATGTAGTATTTTATTTTTGCTGTTGTGCTATCGTAATTCATATTTGTCATTCATTGTAACTTTTAAGAACTTTATTAAGAACTTGAAGAGAAATCACAAAAGTTAATGCTAATTGCATCAGAAATAAAATTGTCACTCGAGAAGCCGAGAGTGATGTACTGTTAACGAAAGCTTCGGTCCAGCGATCGCGAGGGCAGTGGCTGCAGGTGCTACTTACTCGTGAAATAGATCGTGCGGCTTTGTCAGGTGTCTTCTTACCTGCAGTTTCATTTTTTTTTGCTCTTTTTCTGCGGGCTTATACTCGCGCACCAAGCAAGCACTCCACTCTCGAGGGAACAGGTGAGGTCCCAGCCTTGATGTACTTCGATGATCCCCGTAATCGATGCGTGACTGAAGGGCACGCGCCGTGATGGATCCACCCTTCATAGTATAGTATACGAAACTAAATAACGTTACGCACCGCTGGGTTATATAATCTCAAATCGATAGTAATCAAATCTCTCTTTAGTCGCGAGTGCTGCATGTTTTTAATTATTCAAAGACGTGTACATACTATACGTATCAAATAAAGAAATATATTTAATTATGTTACATGTTAAACAATTTAAATAAAAAAAATTATGAAAATTAATTTGCACGCAGGTAGATCTGGAAATGGCTGTTGAAAGCAAATACATGCGCGACACGAAAATGACTGATTAACGCTTTAATTGTGACGTTGAGATGTGCCAGGTGTAACCGGTGAAATCAAAATTACGACACGCCCGTGTAGTTCAGGTAATATCGTAGGTGGTTACGGGCGGTGCCGGGCATTTGTTTTTCAGCGACGAGGCCCGTTGCTGGAAATAAACGGTCCAGTGGATCTTAATGACGAACGGTGGTCGCGTCGAATCCCCCGGGACGATTCCTCGAAGCGGTAGGCTTTGATATCGGGGGCCCCCCAACAACGTATTAAGAGCTCACCTGCCCGACCTCTTCGTGGTCGACAATACCATACGCTTTCGTTCCGTTCGTTCGGCGA
>VBVR01004760.1:0-13693 GCA_011638315.1 Tetramorium parvispinum | reverse complement strand
TTCCAATTTTCGACTTATAATTCAAATTTTATGAAAGTTATTCATTTTAACGGTAACGTAATTTTAATGATTTTTCGAAAGAATTGCAAGACACGAGATATAATGTTAAAATAAAAGCTCACGCTCAATTTCGACGATTGGTTACGGTGCTTTTACAAAGATAAACGTAATAAAATAAAAGTCCACTTTTCGCTGAACCGCAACAAGATTGCGCGCTAATGTAATATCACAGGCGATTACGAGTCCGCTGCTCTGTTGCAGCAATCGCGTACCACTTCGTCGTGAAGGGCCGTTAATGTGGTCGACGTCAGCGTGCTCGTGCGAAGACGGCACTGTGCTTCGTACACAATTCAGGAATATCATTCTCCGCGAGACAGACCGCGGACACTCGTTCGATGTTGAAAGCGCGACGTTTAGAGAATTCACCTTTTTTTTTACACGCACGCTTTCCACACGTGTGCCGCATATTATATTAACCACACGTAATGTTCTGGAAAGCCATAACAAGATCGTTGCACGGACATACATAACGTACGTCGAGAGTTATCAAAGAATCATGAATCTTCGGTTAACGGCGACGTGGCAATGTGGGCCGTTGAAATGGCCATTCCGCCGAGTTTTTCCACGTAAAAGAGACAAAAGAGAGATAAAAATTAAATATTCGTAATAACCGAAAGGTTCTTAGAATCTGTCGGTGTCCGTTTCTTCGGAAAGAAATATTTTTTTTCCTTTCTGCTGATTCTGATTCTTCGGTTTACGATAGACGATACAAGCAATTAGCATGTAAAAACTCGAATTAATGATAATTAAGGCAATCTTCATGTGTTGTGAAACGCAGAACGGCAACGTTCAACGGTTACATGTTAACTACATTCGATGTGTCAAATTTACATAAAAATACATAAATGTATTGCGATTCATTTTTATGATTTTCTTATACTTTCCATTTCCGCATAAATGATATCGCAAAAAATAACGCATTATTTGCATGCATGAATTATAATATTAAGGAAAATATATATTGAGATTAAACTTTTGATAAATGTTAAAATGATTTAAATGATTTCATTATATATTCAGATATAAATGAATTTACTTAACCTCTACCCAGAAATGATCAGCATCATTATCAATCATTATCATTAATTTAATATCAATTTAATATTGATGAACGATCGCTGTCGAATATTAATCGATATATTTTTGTCATTTTCGACCTTATAATTGTTTTTATGTTAATTAGCAATTGCGAATATTATCTATTAGATTTCTATTATATTTCGTCAATTTCTTCTCTCTCTCTCTCTCTCTCTCTCTCTCTCTCTTTTCTCTCTTTTTTCAATATATGTTGTGCAAATGCTTTAAAATATTATCAAATATATATAAAGCACAACTTTCTTTAATTTTAGAATTGTAAATACTTGTTATAGATATTCCAGCAATATGGCGCCGAATTTGTTCGGCAATTCAGCGACTTTGTTTCTCGAAGCGTCTCAGCAGGATGTGTCGCAAAAGAAATCGGCTGCAGAGAAGACTGTGTCGCAAGAATTGTCAATCCAAAAGGCACAAAGCTCGACGTCTAAATACCAGTGGAAAATTGTCTGGAGGAACATGATAGCTTTTGTCTATCTTCATCTCGGGGCAATTTATGGATTGTATCTTTTAATAGCGGCTGCACAATTTTATACGTTATTTTGGAGTACGTTTCGTTTATATATTTTTTCAGACTTAAGACTCAAGCATTGTTTTATTAATTGCAATCGATTAATTCGCGGGAAAGAATAACATAAAGAGTAAATATAGTTTGAACTAGTAGATGTTTATAAAATAATAATAATAATTGAATGTGTCTCATTTACGAAAGATTTCACGATGTTACATTGAAAAATTTGATTTATTTTTTCAGATCTATTTGTCGTGTATTTCGCAGCTATCGGTGTTACTGGAGGTGCTCATAGATTGTGGGCTCATCGGTCTTACAAAGCGAAATGGCCAATGAGAGTTATTCTTATGATTTTACAGACCACTGCTTTCCAAGTAAGTTTCTCGGCAATGCCGTTATATAAACTTATTCATGTGCATTAAGAAAAACAATAAAAAAATTAATCATTGTAAATTCGTAATTATTATCTTACAGATATAGTTAAAATAATATTGCAGAATAAAATATTATTCAAAAAATATTACTCTAAAAATATAAAAACAAATTTATTGTACATATTTTACAGAGAACTTTCTAAAAGAATTGTTATAATTGTTATTTAATGTGCGTTTTCGCGCAGAATCATATTTACGAGTGGGTAAGGGATCACCGGGTCCACCATAAATTTACGGACACGGATGCTGATCCGCATAACGCGAAGAGAGGTTTCTTTTTCTCGCACATGGGCTGGCTTTTAGTCCGCAAACACCCGGATGTCATAAAGAAGGGAGCCTTGGTTGATATGAGCGATCTCGATAAGGATCCCGTCGTCGTCTGGCAACGCAGGTACGATAATTTATCATTGACGAAGAGATCGTTTTCTAAGATCAATTAGCCAAGTTTCACAAGTGATACTATGCATTCTTCCTTGAAGAAAGATTACCGTTCATATTACAGGCTCTACATTGTCCTGATGCCTGTTTTCTGCTTCCTGCTTCCCACCTGGGTACCGTGCCGCTTTTGGAATGAGAAACCCATGTACGCGTGGTACGCCACCCTTTTCAGATACACGATACAGCTGCATGTAACTTGGCTGGTGAATTCCGCGGCCCACATTTGGGGCATGAAACCGTACGACAAGTGAGTGTTCATCGAATATCCACCTTTATCGTCAATTTCGAATTGTAAACCTGCGTAAACGGAAGTAGATAAGAGAAACGCATTCGTATCTCTGTCGCAGCACCATTAGCCCCACCGACAGCTACAGCGTCGGCATCAGCGCCTTCGGCGAAGGCTGGCACAATTACCACCATGTGTTTCCCTGGGATTACAAAGCCGCCGAATTGGGAAACTATAGCACCAACTTTACCGTCGCCTTCATCGACTTCTTCGTCTGGATTGGATGGGCGTACGATCTGAAGACCGTGCCGTACAACATGATAAAGAAACGCGCGGCCCGAACAGGCGACGGCTCGAAATATAAACGAATGGACGATCATGATGAGGATCATCATACGCACGAAGGGGCTATATGGGGATGGGGCGACTCCGATATGGCAATCGAGGATAGGCAAGAAGCCGAGATCCTCAACAAGGGCGATTGAACCCTGAGGTTCAGTTCCCCCTCCCTCTGAAAAACCTCTGTACGTGGCATTACACCCGGTCGAACTTACACAGAAATGTCCGTGGAACATACACAGACGTTTGTGGTTGTAGTTTATGATGGTATTGTAAATTCATAATTCATAATTCGGTGATCATGTCTGAAGGTTTATGTTGTTACATCATGTGAGGTAACGCAATCTCCTTTCATAGATGTGTAATACTTATTACGTCATCAATCGATGCATCAACAATAATACGATAATGATAAAATTATTTTATTTTTTCCAATAGCTCTTGTGCATACAATGGAAACGACGCGTCTAAGATGCCACTGTGATTACAATCTTTTTTATTTAGCTTTGAATAGAGATATCTTTTTAAAGTTAATACTTACAATAACAATTTCAATTTGTAACTTTAATATTATATTTATTTTATTATTTATTCAACTTTATTACAAAAAATTGATAATTGCAAAACAGCTGAATACCTAAAAAGTTAAATATTATTTACATTTTTTGTTTCTTATAATTTATTAATCCGTTGTAAATTATTCACATTTTTATGAGGACTAAGGATCGTTTTTTCCAACTTCTTGGTGAGCTAACTAATAGTTAAACCATACATCTGGACTTGTTTAATTTAAAGATAAAACAAAGAAACATATAGTTCAACTATTAATTAGCTTACCAAGAAGTTGGAAAAACCGGCACTAAATTAAAAATATTTATACAAATATCATAAAAATCGACGTTTAAGCTAACTTGGTAAGCTAACTAATAGTTAAACCATACACCTGGACTTGTTTAATTTGAAGATAAAACAAAGAGACATATGGTTTAACTATTAGTTAGTTTACCAAGAAGTTGGAAAAACCGGCTCTAAATTTAAAATATTTATACAAATATCATAAAAATCGACGTGTAAGGAAGATGCCACCGTGTGTATTTCACGTATAAATTATTCATAAGGACATTATATTTGTTGTGCATCGGGTAGGGATATAATCGCCCAAAGAACAGTGATCAAATGTTTAACGGCGTCAATTAATATTTATTGTATACTATATATTACTCATATATTGTTACAACGTTCCTCTCTTCAAATCGGCCGTTAATATACAACATCGCGAGTTCGATCGTCTTGCAACGAAGAGATGAAGAATCTTAAGGCGCGATGGCGATTTTCGGACCGATCAGATTTCAGGATTGATCGATCAGAAATGTTTTCAATCAGGGATCTATAATTACGCGCTCGCGAAAGACGCGTGCTATATCGTCTTTCGTGATAAATCTGTCAGAAAAAGCTCGCCCTCGTTAGGGAATAAACCGAGATCTCGCGAATCCGGAATGATCAAGTGACGATCTGGATTAAAATATTCTGGCGTGTCGTACAATCAATTACGTACCTACGAATCAAATTCATTCGTGGCCTTTTGAATGACTATTTATGTATTTAGACTCATCGCGTTTATATCGAAATTATTTCGATATCTCGAAGTCAATTCCGTAATAATTGCGACGCGACAGAGGACGAACCGTTATCAACTTTTAATGTTATAACATCAAGTAGCCAAATTTAATAAATCTTAGATACTATTAGCCAAAAATCAATATTTGTCGCGCTTTATAAAAAGCGAAAATCATTAAGATGATAGAAGATTCGATTGAAATATGAAGAATGATTTAGTTATAATGATTACTGACCACGTAGATGACAGAACTGCATTTCAGCAACATCGTTGCGAGTAACCGTAAATAATAGGCGTTCATATTTTAATCGATTTGTCTCAATACGACGCTAAAGGTTTCACGCGTGACATTGTGTCACTTTCACTGTCGAGTATTATGTCAGTCGCGTTTCTTATTTTGATTATTGAGAATTGATATTGAAATCAAGGCTAATATGGGAAAATGAAAACTATGAATTCATTACTTGAAACATTTCATTTTTAATAAGAGCTAATGAATCTTATAATTATAAACTTATTTCATTTTTCAATCCAATTTTTCATATTTATATCATAAAATGAACATTCTTGGCATGTATTATACATGGTATGTGATTATAAATATTACGACATTAATGTTCTAATCATAAAATTGCGCACAATAATATATAAAATGTATGTTTTAGAGATATATGGATAAAAATGCGATTAGAAATCGGTGATTAGCGGGTAGCTCTGACATAACTCCGTAAGTGACGCGATGGCAATCGAACCGCTGTTCGTTGCTTACATAATTAGCAAGAGATTCGATGTCGCGCGGCACGGACCCGAATTCCGTTTGTCTTCCGTAAATAATTGCCGTGGATTCGAATCCGATCGCGCAAACTTGAATGGCGATTTCGCAAAGTGATCGTTACGAAAGCACGTTGTTTGACTACATGTAAGATTAATTATGCGACATTAACTAAAACTCGCGTTATCTTATTTATTATAGCGTCAACGAACGCTGAACGATGAATGGCACTTGTGTCGCAGAGATCATTATCGCATAAATAAATAATCGCGAGCGAATGAATCTTCTTAACAGTCGTACAGTCACGTGAATTTTTGTGAATCTTTATACTTGCGATGATGTGCATTCCATAATAATGTAAGTATGCAAGATATTCAGTAATAGATTTGATAAAAACAGCCTTTAAAACAAAGTTTTCTCTATCAACTATCTATTACTTAATATTCTGTTTACAAATAAATAAATAAAATTAATTTTACAAAAATAGTGAAACAAACTAAACCAGTAAAACACACGAAAGAATTTGTAATTATCAGTTTAAATTCTAAATGACGAACCATTCAAACGTTAAAGTTCAATTATCGTCAATTATTGGACGTAAATTCGCTCGAAACTTTCGATTATTCTAAAAATGCGTCCCATGTTATATTTCGTCTTTCTGATATATTGAAAATAATATTAAAGAAATTTCATAATTTTGTAAACTACAGTAAGAATTTTGGCAGAAATTTTTAAAGATTTCCTCCGCCTTATACTGATACATGATACTTTTTGCTCCTTGTTTCATTATAATTTTAACAAATTTTTCTTTCGAGTTTATATCATCATAAATATTTGCTCGACTGCATTGATCGTGCTCTCGTGCATATATTTATTATATTTATTCGTATGATTTTATTTATCTGTTATGATTTAGAATTCTGTTACGACCGAAATGACCGTTCAACAAATTTGTAGATTACAACTGTTTCAAACGCGAGATCCCTGCGAGAGGCCACAATTTTTCCCTTCTTTAAGTATAGATTTCAAAAAACAAAGCATAACCAGTATTTCTATTGCAAATTGCTTTTTCCAGGTACCCCATTTAATCGTGAATTTTAAAAGCGTAGTGTATAGGGGAAATTATATGGTTAATAATATATGAGAGTTAAGACGTCGAAACAAATGACGCTTCGTTATAGTTATGTTCTCGTTCCAACGAGCGTAGATTTTCTAAGACAATATATCGACATATATAAATATATAATAAATAATAATATATATACATAATATATATAAATAATATATATGTATATATAAAAAATATATATGTATATATTTAAACTGTATTTATATAAATAAATAAATTATTGTTATCGATACAGACTTCAAATCGATGCTGTTTTCATGTCACAGCTGTCATTATTTTACAGTATATCAGGGATCGATGCGAGGACTGTAATTCGGTTATTTCGTACATGTATACATATGCATACTCCTAGATATAATTATTACACAACACAATCCTAAGTTCATTTATTGCAGCTACGATTTAATTACCTATTACTCGAGAATCGGTGTCCCGCGTTTCACTTTCCAGGGAGTACGGCACAAGGTAACAAAGTGATGAAATTGCAATTTATCCCTCGTAGATCGCACAGATTGTGTATCCTACGTAAAGTGCTAATAATTACTTTGCTTAATCACGCGGGTTCTTAGAACAGGTCGTACTTTTACGACATCCTTACAAATTTACGTAACCCGACATTATGAAATTTCTGTTGTCTCTAGATTTTCGTCCTGTCCGCGTGCTGCGTACTTGGGATCGCTTGATCATACGTTACATGTTTGCAATTCGTGATAAAGGTACATTCTCGCGTGTGCATAAGCTTCGGGAAGACATTCGACAGTTTACCGAAAGTCGGACGTGACTGTTTTACGATCCTTGCCACGGATTTCGCCGGATGTACGTAACGAGTCATTCATATTTTTCGCAATCCTACGAGAGGATTTATCACGAAAATCTGTAGAATAACAACGTTGTAAAATCGTAGGAGAATCATTGTAGAATTTCGAATCTTGTAAGTGAGGAGAAAGCAAAATAACTTCATTAGCAACCATAGCAATCTTATGTCATAATTATACTTTTGCTATTATGATATTTATAATCATAATTGCATGTAATGCATCGGTAACGCGATATAACTTCTGCAACTGTCGCAATTCATATATTGCTAATTCTATATTCAATCAATCAAATAAATTAATATTTTTTGTTTTTTTATAATATTACTTGCGGATAATTTTAAAATATGCATTTTATTTAAATTTTAATACTATTAAAGAAAAACGTTCCAATTTTACATGAAATCGTTCATATACCTATGTGATGTAATCTTGTAATGCGACACTATGAATGAATCGAGCATGCCTAATTGTACTTTCGAAAATACGGTGTGGGTGCGCTCCACTTATTTAGCCCCGCCTCGTGGCCGGGAATCGTTAATTACATCAATTTCGGCGGATGTTAATGAACGTGTGCGTGCGCGACGGTTAATTCGAGTCAATTTTGTTTGTGAATTTGAATGCAAGTCGGCCGTGTCGCCGACATTATTGTGTCATATCCAATTAAGAACGATTTTCGTTAGAGAATCAGCTCTTGTATATCATCACCAAAGGCAGTAGACGCGCAGTTTGTCTCAGATAATCGAGCGAGAAGGAGATCAAGGAGTGAAACTAAATGATAGATCTTTAACTAAGAGACGTTTACGAGTTTTTTAATTTAAAACTCTTTTTTACGTCGTGTTCAAAAAACTAGTGTCTCTTGTATTTGGTGTAGTGTTTCTTGCACTTCAATTTAGTGTGTGGAAAAGAATACATGGAAAGCAAACATGTGTACGTAGAGAACGTATGTGTAAAAAATAGTTACATTTATCATTTTCAGAGAAAAATGAAAAAATAAGAAATATTTGATATGTTTTTCTCTGCTTTTATTTTCAAGAATGCATAAAAATGAAATCGTTAAAATTTGAAAGGATTTTTAGGAAAATCTGCAATAAATCGCGTCGCGTTATTATTAAACGATGAATGAAACTTTCTAGGAAATATTATTGATCGACAAGACTATAGTTCCTTTTTGTAATTTATTTTTGTAAGAAAAGAAAATTGTTTTAATTAATGACATTTTTTATGGAAGTTTTCAGAAAAAGTGTATAAAAAATTTTGCAATTCATTTTGAATAATTTTCGCAAAAGTCTTTTTTAAATTATAAATATTTGTAGAAACCATTTCTCGACTAGGTAATCAATGATAATTGGAAAAAGATAAAATTCTAAAAATCTATCGCGTACGTTAACAATATATCGACGATTATATATTCTTTATCTTTTCTCCCCAAAAATATTTTTAATCTCTCCTAATATTATCTTCTATAAAGTTAAGTCTGATGAAAAATTTTGTGACATCAGCACATTAAATTATTCATCTTGATCTCTTTCAAAATGATGCTAAAGAATAAAAAAAAAGTGAAAGTTGATACAAGTGCTGAAAGCAATCAATCGGATTGTTTCAATCGAGTAGATTGGAAAATTTAATGCAGCATGGGAATTTTCCAGACTCAGAGATAAGAACATCTGCTATATAAACACTACGAGAGGTTGCATATTCGCATAATTGCGTGTCACTCGATATGCAGGTAACGCGCCGATGAAGTAATCGAGGACGAAAGTTACGAGTCCTAGAAAGCGCGAGCAAGTAAGGTAGGCAAGGTGTACATACATTATTTATTATTATACTGTACTGCATTTCATTTATACTAAGCTAGAATTACTAATATAATTTGTTCCTGCCACTAAGGATAGTGTGATAACATTTGTTTCCTTGAGAACATCAGGTAAAATTTTCACTTATAAATACGTGGATTTAAAATAGAGCAATAATATATTTTGATGCAATGAGTCTTGGAGTTGATTTATAAATTTGCGGTGGTATCAATCATTTAGGAAAACATCCGCACTTCCTAATAATACTTAGCATGATAGAATGTAAAGTCTCACGTTTAATAACCGGAGCCTGCACGCGCGAAGCAACACGTGTGCATCCTGTGCGATGGAGCACGAATTAATCTATCTTACATATCGAGTGCACTATAGTGGATTATAGTATGACGCAGTGCATCTTTTAACTGCAATAATTTATTTCTAAGAAGTCACCGAGGGAGTTTGTACCGTCATTTATTGCCTACATTAAGAGCGTATAGATGCTGCCTGCGTCACGGAAAATTGGAGCACAGAGACCCATTTTGACCATTTATGCATATTTACCAATTATGCGTGACGGAAGAGTATCTAATCGGCTAATCATATTGTTATTCTTACTATTACGAAGCAAACTATTTCGAATGTAATTTTTATTCAAATTAAACGAACGGCAAACTATTCAGAGCGATTCACAACTTGTGATAAATAGCTGATAAATTTTTATCGCTTCCAAGGCTGTGATTGAAATTGAAAAAAATACACACATTGTCGTTGATTTTCAAGGCTCATTAAAATTTTTTTTTAATTCCACGTTTATTTTTCATATTCCAAATACTTGCAGTTATCGACAAGTGTCTCATTGATTCTATAATTATTGATTTTTCAGGTATCCAAAAATCGGTCGTCTGCTTTACGCTCTGCGTAAAATATTTGAGAGCTGACAGAGGGTAGAAAATTAAATCACGCGGTATCCCTCGTCGTGTGCATCCCCAATAATGAGCAACAATAAAGTCGAGAGCCGACCGAAAGGCGGCGCGCATCGCCTCAATGGAACATCGGCAACGATATCGAAGTCAGTTCGTCGCAACAACATCCTCTCCGCACTCCTCTGCTTTACCTGCGGCGCTTGCTTTGTTCTCAGTTTAATTTGCACCTGCCTGGCGACGTTGGTCGTTCTGCTGGACCACACCGTCGAGGCAGCGAGCTACGGTCGACACGGTGAGAGAGCGTCGAAAAGATCCGACTGTTATCGGTGACAAAATGGAGCAATTTCTACCTCGATTCAGGAACTGCTCCTGTGTTAATAATCATGCTTACTAATTGCGTAGCAGATACATAAGTTTTTTAAAAATGGAGATTCCGCAAGAGGAGTGACAAAACCGTTCGCGAAGTACAAGTTGAAACGCATTCAAAGCGCGTTCAATGAAAGTTTGCTCAATGTGTTTGTGCTTTGTCAACTCGGCCAGTAATGTGACAAGCCTCTTGCGTGTCTCGAATGAGTACTACGATTGCTTTAAAAGGCGGTAGATTTAAAAGTGCTTTTTTAGGCTTTAGCTTTTCAAGAAAGAGCGAAAGAATTATTTCTCAACATTTCAAAATTTGCTAGAGTCTTTCTCTATTATATATCTATTATATAAACGTGTCACAAGGTAGATAGATTTTTTCATAACTCTTTAAAATAATAATTAAGAAATCTTATCCGATTTGTCGATTCAATACAGATATAACAGATTATGTCGTTAAGAGAACTGTTTTCAAGTTTTGCTGGTAATTAGTTGACAGAAGAAATTTTTTAAAATTAATAAATTTATTTATCATTTGTTCAACAAAGCATAGATTACAACTAGATTTGACTAGAAATTATTAAATATTATTACTGGGTAAAGTTCTGCTTGAAGAGAACAGGTAAACTGCATTGTTATCAAATTTGCTATCTTACTCTCGCGATACCAGAAGCCTTGGCTTCTGAAGTTCAAAGTCCAATCGTCAATTAGATAGACGTGTTTGTATATTTATAAAATATTTAAATCGAAGTGGGCATTCAATCATGCTCCGATTCATGTTCAGCTGTTCGGAAAGAAAATAAGAAATTCATACACGAAAATTTTGCATTCTACAGCAGTAATTTACAAAACGATAATTCAAATCGAGTAAATATTTTATGTATTTACGTTCTATTATAAATGTTATATCACTGACAGTCTATAATGAGGTGTATCTCTTTTCAAAAAGATTTCAGCCGATTGTTGCTCCGATTTTATGTTATAACTCCTCAAACATTTAGTTCAATTGATTGAAAGTCAAATATATATAACCTATATTGTGGGAAAATAGAAGGCTTTTCTCGTGTTGATTATATCAACATGTGAGATTAATCGAATATAATATCAGACAGATAAAAATTGATTATGCGCTAATATTCATCTCGCAATACGCAATAGCTATTTACAGTATCAGATAATTAAGGATACTTATTAGACTTTAATTCTGTTTGCAGATTCGAATACAGAGGCATTTGCAATGTCTAATCCCGAAAGCTTCAGATTGCCAAAGGAAGTCTTACCGATCCATTATGATCTTCTCTTGCATCCGCATCTTGAAGAAGGCACGTTTTCCGGAAAGGTGACCATCCTTATTGATATCCAGGACAAGAGAAGAACCATAGCTCTTCATCAACAAGATCTCACCATTACACATGCGGAATTACATACGCACGGTCTAGAAAAAGACTATGAAATTAATATCTCTTCCATAACCGAGCCTTCAAAATATGAGATCTTCGTGTTATCAACTGAAGACGAGATTCAACCCGGATTGTATGACTTAACCTTCGAATTTGATGGAACCCTCATAAACAAAATAAGCGGATTCTATCGTAGCACATATCAGAATAATAATAAAACCAGGTATTATATAATGTATCATTTTACTAATAAGTGAACTAATAAGTAACGCACGATAAACTTTGTGATAAATTTAATTAGTTTTCTTTTTGGTGATTCGATGATATGGCAAAATGGATTTGTAATTATGATGTATACATATTTTTTTAATCAACAGGTATATTGCGACTACTAAATTTGAGCCAACTTATGCAAGACAATCTTTCCCGTGTTTCGATGAACCCGAGTTTAAGGCAGAATTTTCGATAAAATTGGTTTATCCTATGAATGATTGCTACAATGCCTTATCCAATATGGATTTAGAAGTATATAAATAATTGTTAATGCTTTTTAATTGTTTCCTTTTTCATCATTAAACAGTTTATTGAAAAATTATCCTTTGTTTTAGAGTACGCAAGAAAATACACCGAAACGGGGTCTAGCAACAGCGACATTTAAAAAATCCGTATCTATGTCGACATACCTAGCTTGTTACATTATCAGTGATTTCATTGGTACAAGTAAGATGGCAAATGGTTTAAATGGTCGACAGTTTCCAGTAGGTGTCTATACCACAAGAATTCAGCCGAAGGCGAAAAGAGATTTTGCAGTGGATATTGGCGTGAAAGCTATTGAATATTACATAAACCTGTTCAACCTAGATTATCCGTTACCAAAACTCGGTAAATATGCAACAAAAATTTACGAAAAAATATTTATTAATTGAAAGAAAACTAAATTTGTCATGCACATTGAAAGATCTTGCTAGATTTATTTTTAAGCACACACACACACACACACACACACACACATATATATATATATATATATACTTTATTTATTGTGTAGATATGGTTGCTATTCCCGATTTTATGTCCGGAGCTATGGAAAATTGGGGTTTAGTGACTTATAGAGAAACAAGACTTCTTTATAAGGACGGTGAAAACTCCATCAAAGATAAGCGCGAGGTCGTCAATGTGATCTGTCACGAATTGGCGCATATGTGGTTTGGAAATCTCGGTAAATATTTTATATCCACCACCTGGAGTTAACAAAAATCTGAGACACATTCTTTTTCTAGTTACCATGAAATGGTGGAATGATTTATGGCTCAATGAGGGTTTTGCTACATTCATGGCATCTAAATGTTCAGATGTGATTGTACCAAATCAAGGATATGTTAGTAATATTATCTAATCAAACATTGATTGATTCAAATATTTAAAATACGAGAGAAAATATCTATAATATATAAATATTGCTTTTAGATGGAAGAATTTCCTGTTGAAATAATGCAGAAAGTGTTCGTTTCCGACTCAAAATTGAGCTCTCATCCTATAGTTCATGATGTCAAAAATGCAGACGACATTTCATCATTCTTCGATGGAATATCTTATAAAAAGGTATATGATTATAAAATATTATTTAATAATGGCTTTTGCACTTGTTATTCATTTTTTATTGTCTCGTTTTTATTTACTCGAACTGCTATCTATTTTAGGGAGCGTCTGTAATCCGCATGATGGAGAACTTCTTTGGACCTGATGTCTTCTTTGGTGCAATTAGTACCTATTTGAAAAAGTA
>VBVR01004759.1:0-13695 GCA_011638315.1 Tetramorium parvispinum | reverse complement strand
GCTTATATATATATATATATATATATATATATATATATATATATGCGTGATATACTTTAAAGCGTCCGCGTAAAGTATATTAAGACTTTAAGTATAATATATGAGTCTTTGAACGCGCGTATATCTTTTTCGTCAATCTCATTATTATTAAAATAATTTGCACGCAACGCGGCGTATATCCGACTAGCGGATGTAGGCGTCCCAAAGATTCCAGTTTGTTCCCCGATCATCGATTCGCGCTAGATCACCGACTTGAGATCGCTCAAGGCAGCCAGAAATCGTTTGGTAGGTGACCCTTATCGCCTTATTAGAGGATGCGCTCCCCGTACTTTATACTTTACAATGGCTTATCTCTCTGGTACATGCGCGCCTTTATCTCGATCCGGTATCGATACGTCCCTTCCACATGCCCTTCGGACCGGGCATACTTAACACAGACCGTCATTACTTAACGGAGAGTAATAAAGTTGTATTACCAATTAGCCCGTCCGCGTACAAGCACGCGCATGAACAGCTCGCGCCGATAGTTGGTAGCTTATCGTAGTTGCGATCGTTGCGCTGCCTCGTTTCGATCTCGCGAGAAGGATAAAATCGGCCGATCTCTTTGAAGGAGGGTAATCATTGTTATCTTGCGAGGCAACGGAGCACTTGTTTTGGACGCAAGTGCACGCCGTTGCACGATGTAGCAAATGAATGCAGATCGCGAACTTAGTCACCGGTGATTATTAAATGGTAACCGGGGCCAATTTCCCCCGTTGCACAATAATGCGCAATAATTGTACAGTGGCTGGATAAGGATGCGAAACGAGCGCGCAAAAATCCACTCATCGCGCCGCTCGGTCGCAAAAGCCCCGAAAAAAAGAATGCGGAAGTGCGCGCAGGGCACGGGCACGAAGGGACCAGGGCTCGACTTGTAGTTTGGCAGAGCGATTTTTATTCACAACGGGTGGTGGTAACTGAGCGACCGCGGGGGGGCGACGGAGGGAGCGAGATGGAAAGACAAACAAATGGATAAGTGTGAGTGTGTCCAGGATCGTAATTAATGGGTAGTTTGGCGGTCGGCTGGACAGCTGTCCTCTTTTTTCTACGGCGACGGAACCGTATAGCCGACGGAACGTCGCAGCAACCGAAAAGTGGAGAACGAGAAAGAGAAACGCGGAAACCTCCTCACAGTCCAACTTAGACACGGCTCCAGACATGGCGGAAGGAACAAGATGGATTACCTGACACTACCGGACAAGATCAATTGAATTTCTATTTGGACGTAACCGAGCCCTCTCCGCTAGGTACCCCTTGCCTCTCCTTTTCTCCTCGAACCCTCACCGCGTGAGCGTTAACGTCTAATTCTTCTTTGGCCTAGACTCTCGGCGACAATCTTATTAGACAGGTTCTTTACAATAGTATATTTGAATTTCTAGAACTATGTTGAATACAAAGCTGCTCATCAAATCCATTGTTTAAGGAATATTTATTTTTAAAATGTCAACACATGTGATTTATTTCCTTCTATAATTACTAAATTTGCTAATGATTATTCTTGAATATTGAATAATAACTCTTTTAATTTTTGCGCATATGAAATAATATATAGATGCAATATATAGAAATAAATTATAGATGCAAATAACATTGAATGTGTACTTAATATACATAATAGTTTTTTTTAGAGATATATTTGAAATAAATAAATTTAAAGATTTAAAGATTTAACGATAAACTTAAAATAAATTATAAACAATGAACTTTCTTGTTGATCCGTATGATAGCGAATTTGATCACGATAGTTGTCTTAATTTTTTACACACGCAGTAACATAGAGTCACGCATCCTTCTTTTGCTGTCTCTGAGTAATAATAAATGACTTCGGCAGGAACTGTCTAATTACCTTCATGGACACCGCACAGATGCACGATGCAAGTACTGATAATCCATGTAACTTTTTTGTCATCAGTTTTATCACGTCGGTTGAATTAAGTGTCCAGTTAATTAATAAGATAAAATTGAAAAAATCCACTTCAAAGTTGACCAAGAGTCATCTGGAGATTTTTTGTACATCTTAAATTTTTTTCTTACTAATTATTATTTTCTGGTGAGTTCTATAGCCTGATTTAGGCGCGACTCTTGCATAACTGTGATGAGCACGTTTGTTACACACACACACACACACATATATATATTTAGTTTTAACGCCAATTCCGAACGATTAATTTTTTAGAGGTTTTTTTTCTTGGCAAGATCCTCTTGGTGGTTTGCCATTATCTCTTGAGAAAAGACATATGAAAATTTTGCAGGTTTGCTGGAAACCCGGTTTTTGAATATAATCGACTAGTGCACTATCCATGCTCGTTGTCAGATAAAAAAATATATATCTTGTCAGATAAAAAATATATATCATTAAAAGAACCTGAATAAGAATAATCATAAATTGACGTTAGATAACAATACGTGTATGGATCCGTGCATCCGTGCGGCCTTAACACAGTATAATGACACGACAATAACGCATGTCTGGATTTGTAATCGTGCCACTTTTGTCTACATACGTCATTCATCTTAGCGAGTGTCGTGTCATTGGTATTGTATCGCGCAAGGAACAAGTGTAGGCCTTTTTTGCAGTCAATAACCGATTATAATTATCGCGCATTCGCCGACCAATGCCAGTCACTTGCTCTCTTGCAAGACTATTTTTCTCGACAGCGTACTCGACTACAAATAATCGAATAATTATATCTAACGACCGCGACGAAAAAGCGTAATGATAACGAGCGGCGGATAACGTCGACGGTCGCATGGCGGCCCGGGTGTCAATCGGCCGTAATCTCGTAAGCGTAAATACCGAACGCGCCGCTCGCGGGTACGCGTGTCAATGTAGCGCGTAGCCGAATACGTGAATTGGGGTGTTAATGAGCCAGCCAGCGCCGGCGATGATAACTCGCTAAATGCCGGTACCGCTCGCGCAAACCGCTTATTTCAACCCTCAAGAAACGTTGCAATGTCTGCATCTCATACGAATGCCATTCGCGCGGTGTCTGTATGGTAATGCCGTGACTTCGGCCGGCAAACCGGCAATGCATCGTTAGCCCGGCTGGCTGGCAGATAAATGACGTGGTCGCCTCACATCTGACGTGAATGAAGCCACGATGGCTTACCCCGGTGTGTATACCTACATGCGTATTTACGCACGCGTGTGCGAGGTGCCCCGCATAGTCGGTGTGCCCGGTCTACAACCTACGCCATTCCACCCGGTGATCGCAATAACTACCTAATGGTACATTGAACGCTGTCGTCCAGCCTCGGTCGGAGCAGCAGCCACGACTTTCCGCACGCCGGTTCTATTCGGATCAATTAAACGTTTTATCGTTCCCGCCGGGATTTTCGCCCGGAGTGACTGTCCGCGCGGATTGATCGGTCCCCGTTAACAAGCGCGTTCGCCGTGCGTTCGCCGTGCGTTCGCCGCGCGCAGCGTAAGCGAGCTGTGTAATGATAATTGCGAACACGGGCATAGGTAAGTAGGTTTAATGGAATGTTTCGTCAACCTTGAAGTACCAAGCCGCGGCGATCTAGATTCAGCTGATCTCGCGCGCGCGCCTAAATGACTTTATTTAACGAGAATGGATTTCGTGGGAAAATATCGATCGGTGATCACTATTATTCCGGTTAGCGACGACGATATCCGGTCGCCGAGGCGCGTGATTTATGTAATGGTTTTTCCAACGCGCTTATATCATAAGTTCCCTTAGGTGTTATTTTTGCATTCATTTACGCTGCAGTTTTCTAACGTGAAGCTTTAAGCGTCACGTAAACTAATGGGCAAAATGTTACAAAATAAAATAAGATTTTTATTAATTTTATTTTTTATTCATTTTTATTTTTGTATATAAATTTTTGCATAATTATTTTGATATAGTTTTTCATTAATTGTTTTCATAAAGATAGTAATTTATTATTAAATTCTAAAATACAATCTATAATACTATTTGATTCAATAGCCGATACATTTATATATGTGTTTGTTACACTCAATGAGATAATGCCTTTTGTAAAGTTAGGAAATTATTAGCGGTAAAATTAAGTGTAAGTAATTATTAGATTATTATCGGTGTCTTAATCGTGTGAAATTATTTTTCGGCGGTCAGATGGCAGTTTCTCGAATGCATAAAGTATTTAAGGTGCGTGCAAAATTTGGGAGTGGCCGTTACACACGATACGCAGCTTACAAGAGAGAGGGTGGAAGTTGTCTTCCCCAGCAGCAGAAGAATCCACTGGTTTCCGGTACACGCGAAAGCCTCATTAACTTTCGCCACCCGATATACGTACCGTTTTAAAATGAATCTACTGTTCATCGAGCAGAAACCGTAAGAACAGTAACCGACAAAAGAATATATTCGTACACAATAAAAGCTAATGTGGCAATAAAAAAAAGCAAAAGGTTGATATGCGTTTAATGTTTTGCAAGTATATTCGCAGATTGATGGCTGCTGTCGCAGATAAGTCATTTGAATTCAAGATCTGTTGTATCATTTATAATTGATTGCATAGCGAATCCAGTTTTATTTTTCGTACACGAGATGTATAATTTAATTCATTTATCCCCGATATAAATTATCGATTAAAATTATGCTAATGTACACGTAATGGGTTAACGTCACGTATATACCAATGATCAAGCGTGTGTCGCTTTAATTTACAACGTTATGACGGAACATCCTACGCACGCCGCGATGAGAAACGTCGACGATTCCACGGCGGATGAGCAGCTAGCGAAGCATCGTGACGTCGGTGGACTATCATCGTATCAATGCGGCGGAGATTGACAGTCCTGGCCGTGATAAATGATATTTCCAACGTCCTACTCCCCCCCGGCACTCGCCCTCCTTCCTCCCTCGTACCACTGCGGATCCATCCCCGCTGAGTTCGGCTCGGCACGAGGGTGCCCCGACCGAGCAGACCGAGTAGCGAAGAGGGAAGATATTCGCGGCGAGAAGTAAACACGTTACGCAAACAAACGCTGGATCGATAATTCCTCCCTCTTCGAAAGTACACTTCATACATGAGATTTTTAAAAATATATATTTCACACGAATATTTCTTCATTGAAAAGTATCGATGATTGATCAACTCTTGATTAACCGACTTTTCGAGACACTTCGGGTTTCACAAAAGACTCTCGAGACACTAAGCAGTACATGCGACAGTGTGAAATTAGACCGAAAAATTAGAGGCTCTCAATTTGTCAATGCTTACTGTGTACGACATGATGACTTTTCATTTTTTTTATAATGAATGAGCCATAAATTGACTCTCCAGTCGTAAACTCATGCATATAATGATACCTGAGATCTTTATGACCCTCTTAAACATTACATTATGAAACAGTTTTTATGATGTTTATATTATAGACACCTTGTAAAGAAAGATTCATCGCTTTATGAAATGTCGGCATTTCATGAAAAACAGCTTCGTGTCAAAATATAGAAACAATGCTATGCGATACTTATAAAATATCTATATTGCGTGACTACATATTGGTTTTAATTTTACGATCTTTTATGACATAACTAGGTCTTTTATGAAATAACAAATTTCATCAAATTCCTTATAATTTACATATATAATTTAGCAATCAAATTATTCTCTTTGTCGGAATTATTTTACATATTTTTGATAAAATAACTTAACCGGATATTCGGCAGAATAAAAAATTATTCTCTTTCTTGGAACATTTTATGTATCTTTGACAAAATAATTTAACCAGGTATCTGTTGAATATAATAGAGAACTATATAGAAAACTGTGAATAGCAAGAAAATCCATAAAACCGGGCTTTTTCTTAAATTTTCCGGTGTCCCTTACGTAAAGTTACGAGAGCCGTCAAAGGTTCGGCAATTGTGTTCGACACTTTCTCTGTTTTGTCCAAAAGAAGGCACGTTCTGCTCAGGATGTCTCAGCATGAGCTGGAAGTCAAGGTTTCACCAGAAATAAGATTAATATAGGAGATACATGACTACAAATTTTTCTCGCTAATATAGTTGAAGGTCTGAGATCAGAAATATTTAAATTTGCTAATATTCAATCAAATTATTTAATTTCTATTAAAGATTTTAAGATAGATACATATTTAATTTCAATAAAATCTTCAAGATAACGAAATAAATTGTTAAATATATATACATATAAAATAAATTATACAATTTGTCGCAGAATGGCACTGCAAACGAAATATAAATTAATCATGCAATAATAGATGCCGTCTGGCTTGATTTCGATACTCTCAATTGTCCCAAATGGCTATAAATGTCCTTCTCTCCCTCTCTCTCTCTCTCTCTCTCTCTCTCTCTCTCTCTCTCTTTCTCTCTTTCTTCCCCTTTTCCCTCTTTTTCTCTCCTTTCCTACTCTCTCTTTTGCGAAAATTCCTTATTTCAGTCGTTGCTCACATGGCGGAGGATAGGGATTAAATGAGCACATATGTCACCCCATGAGATTTTACGCCGTTCTAACAATGCGAACCTACGCAATCTGTTACATTAACTAATAATCAGTACAAATATATTTCTTTCATCCGGAATATATTTTAGATTTTGTACGGTTTTACTAGATTTAATTTTTATATGCAATGTTTGAAGCGTATTTAGCATAATAATTTACAGAATAAAAAGTAAGGTGTTTCAAATTATATAATTCTTTGCCAAAGTATTATCAGTATTATCAGTTATAATTTAATATTTTACACTTTTTATTATATAAAGTGTGAAAAGGCATTATTTAAAAGTAGCGACAACATTCGAGTTGAACATTTCCTTCCATTTAGTTATGGTCCTTTTGGTTTTGAAAAGAAACTTTTACAATTTAGTGAGCAAGAAAACAGTGAAATCGTGACAAATTCGGGGTTCAAATTTTTCGATTTTGTCTTTCCCTGCCCAACCAAAACGTCAACCAAAAAACCTACGATATTATTTATAGCACAATGGTCATAATAGTTTTAATATGTTGCAAAGTATTTTATGAAAAATCAGCCTGAAAAATTTTCCAATGAACCAAGCAAGAGAATCAAAAGAAAAATTCAAAAGTCCAATATGTAGGTCAATATGGTCTGCGACACGATTTATGAAAAACCTAATTATTATGGCTCAAATATGAAAAAAACTTGTAAAAATTATTTTGTTTTGCAATATTTCAAACTGGATATACAACATAATAATCTCTTCTAAGATAAAAAATGTACAGAACTAAATATGCATCACATAAGTAAAAGAGTAAATGATTGCAGTCAAGTATCAATTAAACTCATATTAAGAGAAATCAAATTACACTAACGTGTGACGTGTATAATTATGCTGTTTTAACTTTTAGAAGGCGAAAAAGATTCCTTTTGTGGCGTATAATATATTATACGTCGACGATACGACGCAAGCCAGCGAAAATAAAGTCAGTAGCCAAAATCATTAACGAAATGCTCCCAACTCCGGAACCCTCGACCCTTCCCACAAGTATCGCCCGTCGTGGATTATTATTTATTGCTATCATGCCAGTCGGCTAACATAGAATGCATTTCACGTCCACACGCGTGAGAGAGCGCCCAGGCATTCTTCTAGCATCGTTTGATTCACCGTGTACACCTAAATTTGACTGCATACATACATGTAACGTACACGCATGCAGACGCGTGTCCGTTCGGATCGGTCCGTTTAGAATCCCCGCCCGCAGGATTGGTCACCATTTCGAACCATCAATCAATCACTTTTTTCGACCGTTTTACTATTTATAGTTTGTCCGCAAGGCCGTCTATTACCTTCCGTTAAGAATAATTGTTTTCTTTTAATTTTAGCTGTTCCCTCTCTATCATTGACGCCTTGTTCATCATGTTTAATCAATACATCTCACTCAAGCGCCCTAATATTCTCATTGTTTTCTAATCGATAATAGATACTGCTTACGGAATCCGTAAATGTATTTAAAGAACATTAATAATTAAACAGAGAGATTATTTCGCGATTTTGTTCGATTAGTACGATGTTTCTATATTTACAATAATTGTTACTAATGTTGCTCTTACAATTGATCACGAGTTAATAATCAAAGTGAATAGTCAGATTTTGTGGAATTGGAAAGGAAAAAATTGAAGAGAAAAAGAAAATGATAAAAAAATTATATTATTTCAATTTTTGTAAATCTGTTCTTTTTTATTTATTTTAATAGAAAAGTTAGATATACTAAAAAACAAAGATTGGAAATTATAAAGAAAATATTTTACGCACAATTTTGCAACTAAAAAAGAAAAAAGTTTATTCATGCCATTATTCATGAATCAGCTTAAAAAAAATTATCTTTAAGATTTTAAGTTAATATAAGTTTTATTTTATTGTATTTTTGTCATATTTTTGTTGCATTCTATACAATTTTCATTTTTATTATTCTTGCACTTAATTTGTAATAATAACAAATATTTATTACTCGCTTCAATAATATAATTAAAATTATAGTGATTGAATTGTGTTAACGCGTATTACCCTGAATAAATTAAATATTATAATAAATATTGTATAATAAAAGTATGTCGACTCTAAATTGGCGATGGAGTAAGCATTCTGCAGGGAAGCTATCCTATACGTGCACGATATCCCATGGTAGCGTGTATTGTGTTAGGTCGGGTTGGAGAGAGAAGGGGGAATAGCATGGAGTTTTGTGTCAATAGTGTTAGTAGTGGGAGGGGACTGCGGCACGAACAACAGATCAAAAATCGAATGTATATTGGGGGTGGCCTTAGCAGTGAATGAAAGAGCAGCTGACAAAGATAGCGGCCCCCTGCGATACCTCAGTTTAGCAAGAGGCGCCTATAGAGACTTTTGCTAAGGGTAGCACCATCCCCCTCCATTCTTCCAAAGACCTCTGGTCACGTACCGTACAGTGAAAGCACTGCCGAGGTTTTCGATAGAACCGTAAAGCCTACCCCTCCTTCTCGTCCCTTCCCGTTATACCAATAGATATACCCCTGAAGAATAACCGAAAACAGTCTGTACAGGACCACAGCAGTTACACTTCTTAACTGCCTCTACCGTCTGCTTCAGTTTCGTTTGACCGAGACACGTGGATACAAGTCAAACTAAGTCAGGCGTAAACACAAGTTCAATTAAGTGATGTGTTACGTTCGTATTATAAATGCGAAAAATAGACATTTTACATACGTTCATGGTGAATTGTATTCGCGCGTGTAATAATGTGACACGCACATTCGCGCGTGTAATAATATAATAAACGCATTCGCGCGTGCAATAATGTAATACGATTGCTTGTGGTTATTGCAAGCAAGAGTGTGTGATAATAACTTATACATGAATTCGTGACAATATGATAATATGAATTCAAATATAAATTCAAATAGCTATCAGGATTGTTACCCGACGAACGTGCCATTGTACTCGTTAAACCATCCGTTTGCAACATGGGATAATGCGAAGTATAATATCGCAACACATAACGAAGAATATCAGAAAGGTGCAACTGAAAGATTCGACAAGACAGGCATTAAGGAATCCAGTTTATTGATGAATGTTCTAATACACGGCAAGGAAACGGTGAAACAAAGTTATAATGCAGTACATTCACACACGAATGTAAATACGAGTCTACCACACCAAACCATACCAAACGGTCAAATTAATTCGCATAATTCACACAAAATGGCCGAAATTCTCATGTCTAAAATATCGCCGGTAGATTGTGAAAAAGTATACAATTTACTAAGGCAACAACAAGAATCTCAACAACAAGAATATAACCAGTTTATTCAGAATTATCCAGAAAACACTATGCAGTCACATAATAACGCATTATTGAATTCTGGAATGTCTACTGTTCCAACGCAATGTGAACAGAACAAATCGAAGCAACAAACCGATTTTAACGTACAGGCATCGCAGGGAAATAGCTATAATAATATAAGAAGAGACAAAGGTGCTAGAACATACAATAACAACGATCAAAGCGGTTTGCACACAAATAACGTCGCAAAATATCCGTGGATGGATAAAAGGACAAGAAGTTAGTCTACAATAAATAATATTTATTATAATATATATATTTCTACTAATATTTTATCTTTCATGAATATTAAACCTTTTTTATTTATTATATTTATTTTTAATAACTAATTAAATCTCATTCAACTATTCAATATAACATAAAACATACTAAGGCATACATCGGATGATCGGAATCAAACCCACGAACCGCTAACTGTAAATTTATTATTTTCAAGTTATACGTTATCCCAGCAAATAATTAAATATATAATAATATTTAAATTATATGCAACAGCCACACATATATGTTAAATTATTTCTTATTTTAAAAAATAATTCTTTATAATTTAAACATAAATATCACTATTTAATTGATATTTTTAATATTAAGAAACGATATATTTCATATATCATATAACGTTTTAAAATTTAAATTTAATTTTAAGCTTTGTAATAATTTTGTTGGATAAATAAAACCCACAAATTTATAAATCCGTAAGTCGATTAAATTTTCTTAATATTATTTATAAATACTTAAAATTATTGATTGCAGCCAATGGAAACGGACAGAAACGCACGCGACAAACCTATTCCAGCACTCAAACCTTAGAACTGGAGAAAGAATTTCGTTCCAATACATACCTTCCAAGAAGACAGCGTACGACTCTAGCTCAGAAGATTAAATTGTCTGAGCGTCAAGTTAAAATTTGGTTTCAAAATCGAAGGATGAAGGAAAAAAAGGAGAAAAGTTCGTCACCAAATAATTCATTCTCAACCGTAGACGTTTCAACAGCATCAAAACCAGCTGTACCAAACACTCAGATGATGATTTATGAAAAACAAGCATTTAATCTACCGCAACAGTCACAATTACAATTACAATTACAATCGCAACCACAATTACAATCGCAACCACAGTTACAATCGCAACCACAATTACAATCGCAATCACAAATTTACGAAGAACAGTATCAGTATTATACTAATTATCAAAACGTATTACCAACACATTGTTTAAATAATTCTCAAAATAATATTTACGGAAATGCTATGATAAGACATCCTTCAGACCCTAATTTTGCTAATACTCTCAATTATTCTACAACATATTAGAAAATATAAAAATACTGACAATGAGTAAAATTTTATAGGATTTTACTCTTCAATAATAACTTTTAGTATTGAAACATTATACTAGATATATTTTTGCTGAGACTTTTATTAAGAAATATACATCAAAATATTTTTAAATGACGTAATTATTTTTAATTATTTTGCAATAATATCAAAGTTTATTGTAATTATTTATATATAATAATTGCACTCGATATACTATATGTATATATATATAATAAATATTAGCGAATAGCGATGAACATAAATATAGTCGAATATATTCAGGTCAGACCTACATCGGCGTTTCAAAATTAATCGAGTTAGTTTTAAGAAACGAACTTATGGCAAACTCAGGACAAAGTTGGTCCTTCACGCTCGTTCGTAAAGAGGGAATGCCGCTACGGCCGAGATCGGGGCAGCTGACCTTGCAACCACTATGATTTATGGCCGAGCTAAACAACGAGCATCCTATAGCTCAGGTACACGAAAGCTCGGCCGTTCACATTGCATTTTCTCCTGAGCATTCTTTTCCTAACTTTGCACTTCGACAGTAGGTTTTGCCCATGAGTATTGCTTACGTCATCCAAAAATATTTTGACATACAAAATAAAATTCATCAACAATCTGATTAATGATAGGTATTCACACTTACATTATTGCCAACTGTTAATTTATTTAAATGTAATGGCACATATAATTTTAATACATATACATAATATATTAATAATATTATGTAATATTTTTTGTAATTTGAGTAAAATTATATATGTATGCCATTATACGTTTAAATTTTAAATTACATAAGTATATTGTGTGCAATTAGAATTGTCAATAAATCATGATTAAATTAGAATAGTCAAAGAAAGATTTCTATTTGATGTTACTTAACAAACTGTTAGAAATAACAGTAAAAAATTATTATTAAAGATTAATTTTAATTTGTATGTATTCTAATCTAAAATTCTAATGTGGTACTTATCTGAAAATTAAGGAAAAAGGAAAGTAAAATTCTGAAATTAAATATTCTAATTAAATTAAATATCATTACTATACTATCATTAATTAAATTGTACATGAATTTTGTTCTGTACAGATGCGTGCGTGCGTGCGTGCGTGTGCACGAGTGTATGTGCGTATGCACATACATGTATATTGTATGATGCTTAAAACTTTCAATCGTTTTATATGCAATAATCATACAATATATATTAATAATTTAGCAATATTATTATGCATTATCTCAGGTCTTCCATAATAAACTTAAAAAAATCTTTTATATATATGAAAGTGAAACATTTATGAATACTTTCATATTATAGCAGTGTTAACTTCAAACCATTTGGCAAGCTTAGAAACGCTAGAATTTAGGGGATGACTAGATAGAGTGGGGAGGATAGGCATGCAGCTGCGCTGTTCACACGAAACAAGATGGTTGAAAGCATAAGCGTGCGTGAATGAGTGTTCTCCTTTTATTCTTATTTTTTAATGTTTTAAGTGTTTTTTTAGTGCAACATTTATTTTCTCCAATTTCAATGCACTGTGTTTTCGGAAAATGGATATACTATCGCAAGTAAATAATATTGATAATAAGTATAATCAGTTTTATCGCTATAAATTGACAGTGTAACACAGATTTTATAGTCTAATAATGAAAAAAGAGAAATCATTTTAATATAACTTTTATACTAGTGTCATGTTATAAAGACATTAACAAATTAACATAAATCAATTAAGAAGTACCAATAAACTAAAAATTAATTTGATTAATCTAATCAAAATGTGAAAAATAATTACATAAAAGTATTAATTAACAAATTTATTACAAGAACAAAATTTAATTTAATATTTGTGTCCATATCTGATTGCGTAGTTATAAAGAAAAACAGTTCTCAAATTCTATTGTATTTTATTATGCAAGACACTGTACAGCAATAAAATTACATAATTGTAATTAAAATTGTAATTATAGCTCGTAGAATTTTGAAAATTAAGTAAGCTTTACTTTAAAATTTGTAAATTGGATACTTGTAAATTCAACTTTAAATAATTAATAATAACTATTTATTTTTATTTTTAAATAAGATGTGAATGTCAGAGAATTTTTATTTTCTCTATAGCATTCTTTTAAATTGTCATAAAATAACTTATGGTTAATTTTTTTTAATTTTATGAATACGAAACATAAATTATAATCGTATAAATCGTTAAGAATATAACAAACAATTAAGTTTATTACAAAACATTTAGAATTTTCAAAAAAGTATGTGTTACGTACTATAGCTTACACATTATAGCTTCAACTATATATTTTCAATTAGTTTTTTATAAATATTTTTCACTTCCTCTATTTCAACTTAGAAGATTTGGACAAAAAGAAGTGACATAATTTTGTATTTGTAATAATTAATTTACATATTTAAATTCATATATATACATATATAATTTTTTGTAATGATATTAAATTTTTTGTTATAAATTTAATTTAATATTCTTAATTTTACGTATGGTTTATAGTTTATAATTTCATATTCATACTAAAATATAAATTTAATTTATTATC
>VBVR01004758.1:0-13696 GCA_011638315.1 Tetramorium parvispinum | reverse complement strand
ATATATATATATATATATATATATATATTATCAAGAGGAGGTGAAAGAAAGTAAAGAGCATTAAAAGATAACAAAGTTCAACAGTAAAATATTGTTTTGATTTAGGAATAAAAAAGGAGAGGAAGAGATGCTTTACCACGGGGCTATACCTTACTTCTGCGGGCAGGATCCACGTTGTACGTGAGTACCAACGTTTTTGTCAATCCAAGTAAATCTCATTGCGTATAATTTCACGTAACACTTTATTGCGTATCGAGTAGGCGTATCTCCGTCAATTTGTCCGGACGCTGAGCGAGGGCAAACATTTTTGCGAAAAGGAAAAAAAGAAGTAGAGTGGCCGCTATTGATTTTCACGCTGTACAATGTGTTTTCCACTAGGGAACAAAATAACACGTGGGCGACGGAGCGAGCTAAAGCAAATGTTATTCGATGGTATCCCGTTGTTGGGATATTGGATTACATGGAGGAGTCGCTAAACGCGCTTGCAGCCGAATTCCCTTATTTTTTTAAGGGCGGTCTACGTGTCTATGATCATTTTCGTAAGTACTCGTATAAATATTTGCCGTCCACATGTCTATGTAATATAATCTTATCGATCGAGCGTTCCGTCTGTCATTCTTTTACACTTTTCTTATACTTTTCTATGTACAGGACCAAAGGAGAAGCACCCGTCCATCTCTTCGGCAGCTTTAAAGCTACGAATTAGAGACGCGGCCTTGAGGAAGGGGCTCGCGCAGGAGGTAGAATTTTATCAATGGTTGAAATCCCGACTTCTCGATAAAACTTTCAGCAACGGCTGAAAATACAGACAAAAATAGATAAATTGACTATCGGAGAGTAAACTTTGAATAACAATCACGACATCTCATGAACTTTCCGCGCTAAAAGGATTAAAATAGAAAAAAAGTTTTTAAATCGTTTTTCATAACTTCGTAATTGTTATACCAAAGAAGCAAATGTGAACTTCTCGTGCCATCTAGAGCTTGACTCTGTAACCATATTACCGTCCGACGTAGAGGATAAATCGTTGTCGACTACATTGTGCAATGTATGCGATTTTAACGAATTGCAGCGCATCGTTGGAATAATCGTAATAACTTGATGCGCTTGCAGTAGAGTACATTCGCAAATTACGAATAATTTACGTCAATGTAGTTTAATATTTGTAGAATAAATACAGAAGAATACACAAAAAAATGCTTTACGTACAAGTCGTCTCCTCTCTCTTCTCATTCTCTTTTCCTTTCTGTCTGCACATTTTCAGACTCAAGACGAAAAGTGTAAAATGTGAATCTAATCAACTAATTATGTACACAAAAATAAAAACATGAAAATGCTATCTCTTTCTTTTACGTGGACATAATGTTGTTCTTTACAAAAGAAATGATACGTGGACACATCGGGTGTTGTTCTCTATGCATAATTTTGAGCGGAAATATTAAATTATCTTAATAAACCGTCTTGCAAACGTAGCGTGATTAATTTTTTTTCTTAAAATTTGCGGAATGAAAATATAAAAATAATTACCATCATCGTCATCTCGTTAGCATGTATACATGATTATCGTGAATGAGAAAGTCAGGGAGGATCGGGAAGCGAATTGGACTGATCGACACGCGGGTGATGCATGCAACAGGATAACAGGATCATGTTGATGTACAGATGGACGAGCAACAACATGAGAAACGCGTGCCATCACTTCTTCTTCGCGTCTTTTAACCCGGCACCTGCGTTGAACTTGAAGAAAATAATATCGCCATCCTCGACTACGTAATTACGTCCTTGCTGTCTGTATTTTCCAGCAGCCTGACAACAAAGTAAAAAGTAATGTAATAAGTAGAAGACATACGTACTTTCTAATATGGAAACTGTTTCAAGTACCTTTACTGCTGCTTCCGAGCCCTCGTTCTTGAAATCATCGAATTTCATCACTTCCGCCATAATAAATCCTTTTTCGAAATCCGTGTGTATCTTTCCAGCAGCCTGTGGCGCTTTCGTGCCTTTCTGCAAAAGAAATAGAATACATTTTTAAATTATAACATTAACACTGATAAAATAAATTGGTAAAAATAAAATTTATGTTGTGTTATTACAGAAAAATAAAGAGACAGATACACAAAAATATATAATATTTTTCTTATTAATATTAATATTATTTAATATATGTAATTCTAAGTTTTTCTTATAAATTTCTATATTGATATAATAAATCACTATGTAATTTTTATTTAATTTAATTTTATTTAATTACACTATGAATCTTCATGCCTACCTGAATTGTCCACGCCTTGACTTCGTCGTGACCGGACGTGAAGAAATATTGCAGCTGTAGTGCTCTGTAGCCTTGTGTAATGATTTTATCAAGTGCACTAAACAGACAAACAAAAGAAAAGTATATAAATGTGTTTCTTTACTGAAACCAGAATGTATCTACTATCTACGATTGTGCCGAGCACAACGGGACGTACGTTTCTCACTTTCCGCGAATCACGAAAAAATAAGGCGCGTCCGCGGTCAAAGCGGGAAGTGTCCGAGTTGTGGAATAAGATTGTCTCGGGCCAAATATCGTCTAATGACGGGTTAGCGCAAGTGGAGCCGTCCAACGCGCGGTGGGCCTACGGACGAAAGTCTGTGAGTTCAGAGAATACACATAAAGCCGAACGACTTAATACCGCAATTTTATCATTCCGACTCCGGCCGGGGACCTATTCCCCGGCCGGCGCCTCAGTTATCTGCGGTCTCGAAATAAAATCACGGTATCTTCCGTCCCTTCGTTTGTATTCCCCGATCATTAGGCAAACTTGGGGGTATCACGGATACTCTCTCCTACTTCCTTACTGCCCGTGAAAATCCGGGAAATATTATATAATGAACGTCGCAGGAAATACCAAACGTGTATTTCTTTATTTTTTCTAAACATTTCCCAACGTCTTTTTCCCGCTTATTAAAGTACTTTCTAATGTATCGTATCGGATTTAATTCAACGTTGTTCGATACCCTAATCGAGTCTCCGCGCATAATTGCAACTGTACCATATAGCTCGATTAAAATTCACTGTGACAAGGAAAAAAAAAGAGGAGAGATCGTGATGCAAGTCTTTATACGTATACCACGTGCAACGTACGCACCGCCCTAGGGTACAAATGACCCGCTAACCAATCGAATTGGCGAACCACCAACGATTACTTCTCGCTCCACCCACCTTCTCGATTATACCAGCGTGCCCGCGAGGGCGGGAGGGGTTTTTATGCAATTTTGCAAGAATTTGAATAGCCGTTCGTAAAAATATAATGCGCCGCGGTCGAGCCGGCCACGGTTTTTATTAGCCGTCCCACGTGGTGGAGAGTGGGACAGGGGTCTAGACGCCGACCGTGCCCACCATTATTATTACCGTTAGAGAATAACTCGGTGCATAGCTAAATGTGGGAACTCCCCAAACTCGGCCGAGGGAGACGCGCCCGCCGCGGGATTTTACGAACGTTCCGACCTTCTTTTCCCTGCAATCTTGCGGCGCTTCGTCGCCAACCGGGCAACGAGCGACCGTATGCGAGAGAGCCACACTACCGAATTTCTCTAAGTTTTAAGGCGGCGGTAAACGACGCGGGGCCGTACCCCCTTATTTGCGAGCGCGACATAGCAACATTTAAGGGGGTAAAAGTTAATAATCGTTATAACGGACCGAGAAGATACCGACCTGGTGACTTTGTGTTCCTCGAAGTATTTTGCGCGCTCCGCCTCGTCCATATCGAGAATCTTGTTTTCGAAGACGCCGCTGAAAGGGATTAACACCGCACCCGGGTCGTTCTTGTCGACCCATTCTTTTATCTTGATTAACCTGTTACAGAGAATCGCAAAAGATACAACAAAGTCGTAAAGCGATGACAATAGATAGAAATGTACTTGTTTTTTTAAAATCTCACATACCATTTGTTCTTCTTGCGTATGTAATCCTTTTCCGACAGGTTTACCAAATAGATAATCGGTTTGGACGTAAGGAACAGATATTTATTCAATACTTCGATCTGAAAGTTCATGAAGCGCAATGTAAAATTAAAATAGGAGACTCTTTCTTTTTGAATAATACACAAATATAAAACTCACATCATTGGCACTCCAATCGGCAAACCTGATGTGTTTTTTCTCGTCCGCCAGGACGCCCTTTACCTTCAGAAGCGTGTCCTACAAAACACGAAAATTGAAAAGTTTCCGCTTAATCCTGAAATTCACCTCTATTGCGTAACGGTCTTATTTCTCGACAATCAAACGTAATGACTTCGACATTCATCAGACATTCGAATGCACGAACGTGGGCCATCGAGTAGGATAATTTCGCGATCGAATCGTGATTAGAGGATCGTACTGGACTAGTCGAGCCCGCGGTCCCATTAGCTCCGCCGGGAGAGAAAGAGAGAGAGAGAGAGAAAGGACGAAAAGGTAGCTTCGAATTCTCGAAAACTTTTGCCAAATTGCAAAGTCGAGAACGAGGGGGAGATCGGTAATTGCCGTGGGTCAATCCGCGGAAGGAGGGTAATCCGACGATCGACTCGTTCCAGGAAACCTCGTTTCGCCCGCGTTCTCTTAATTTCCTCAGTAATTTCGTAGTTGGCCTGACAAAGGGGGCTGCAACTGTACTCGGTAGACGTTCATGCGCCGCGTATGAACATCGAACGAGGGGAAAAAAAATGCGAGGAAATTCTTTAGAGTCTCGTTACGAAGAGTAGCGCGATGAAATCGATTCGGCATAATAATCCGAATGTTGATTCTTTTGGGAAATTTTATGGATCAAAAATACGAAATACGAGTCTAAAATACATCTTGCCGCTCCGTAATCTCGTGTAAAAATGCACTTAAATTTCGATACGCAGCCAATGGAACCGGAGAAAGAATAAATGCTCTCGAACGCATCAAATACGAATCGCGTGATTTGAGCTCTATGCGCGATGTCGCGTTTGCCGGAAGTATAATACGTAAACACTTGTTTATGCATCGATGGAATTAGGTAGATTGAACGTTATCACTGAAATAGCAATTCTTGAAATGTCTTCATTCTGCGAAGTTATCGCGATAGCGCGGATAGTATGTCACTGTGTATACATAGGAAAAGTTAGTAGTTACGTTGTTATAGCACACAGAAGAAATAACAAATTTCCTTAATGGCATGGCCGCGAAAACTCCGCGATAATGGCAAATAAAGACATTTTTAAAGTAAAAAAAAAATTCTGGTTGAAAACGAACAAATCAGAAAATCTTGTAAGCGTGATCAAATATTCTGGTTATTATAATAAAACTCAATACTTTATAACTTATAATAAACCAGATTCCAATTTTTATTATAATAACCAGAATATCTGATTAATCCTACAAGATTTTCTGATTCATCTGCTTTCAACCAGAATTTCTTTTTAGTGTAGTTGAGCAGAATTTTCGCAAAATTGATGCTGTTTTAATTACCAATGAAAATACATTTTCATGCGCGTGTCCCTATTAGAGAATTTATTCCATTAAAATGTAATAATCGGATACTCACATATTCAGGTTTCAGCTTCTTGTCATTACCGCGTATCACAAGCTTCTCGAGTTTCTCGAGGTGTATGTTCAGGAATTCCAAGTCCTTGAGTCGTAATTCCTCGCTGATGATGTCGAGATCCCTCACGGGGTTGACGTCACCCTCTATGTGGGTGACATCGTCGTCCTCGAAGGCACCTGATAAAGTACAAGTGAACAGATCTCCCGCGCGCCGGGCAAGCAAGCAGACAGGCGTAATTTCGAAACTGGGGCTGCGCGATGCTCGTAAGTAACGCTCGTCTCTCAATGCGAGGCTCGCATGTCGACTGTTTAAGCGAACCGCCGCCACCGCCACGCGAAGATTGCCGGGTTGGTTTAATTGAAAAAATTACCACCTGTCAGCCTGCCAGGGCGTATTAACCGACAGAACTACCTCGAAATGTTATTTTCAGTGCGAATATAATATATACCTAACGATCGTTCTCTCAGACAAATCAGCAGCCGTTTAGCGAATTACTACGTGTTACATTATCGCGATGTAAAATACATGGATTACGCTCTTGTGGCCCTTGCCCTGAATATGAAAAATATGCTGCTGATTTTATTGACGTATTTTTTGCGAGTGCTGCGAGACAAACTCATTTTTTTGCTTGGCAACGTTCACATGAAGAAAATATTGTAGAATTACGATAAAAAAATTTGTTTATGTACCGGAACGTACCTTTGTTATAACAGAAAATATGGATATCTTTATTCAAGGATATATACATTTTACATTTTACAAAAGAATTATTGAAATTATTTAAATATCGTAACGTACAATTTAAATTGCAATTTATGATTTATATTACAATACTTTCTCCGTCAATATTTGATCGCGATAAATATTAATAATTACATATTGTGCAGCTATTTGCCAATTTAAAATTGAGTTTAAATTCGAAATTTTAGAATAATTGATCAAAACTCACATAAAATATGTGCTAGTAATCAAATACAATTTCCACAAAAAAATTAATATACTTTACATTTACTACCTACACGTCATGGTAATTCCTTCTTTCATTTATTATTTACATGTGCAAGGTACATATATTCGTAACGAGATAGGCGCAGATCGATCGATCTGGATTATCGCGAGGGACAATAATGTCGTAATGCGTTTCCGGGAAGATGGTTAACGACAGCTATAAACACGTAATGCCAACGAGGTACGTATCGTAAAAGTAGGTTCGTATTCGCGATTACACATTCATCCGGCGTAAAAATATCGAGATCAATCTTTCGATCTCATCGACAAAGATTTCGCTCTTCCACCGTAATCAAAATAATTCCGTGAAAATAGAAAAAAAGGCTTTCCCTGTGATTCATTTATTTACACAAGGACGCGCCGCACACGACAACGCGGAACATTACAACGATATTAATAAAGGAAACAACTCGAGAAGTTAAACGAGTAAGAAACTTACTCAAACGATGACGTGGCAAATGCTGGCTTACTTACGACAAAGATGAAATATGCCGTCGCATGCTCCGATGTGCGAGAGAAAACTGTTTCCCAAGCCTTGTCCCTCGGAGGCGCCTTTTACCAGTCCAGCGATGTCCATTACGTGCAGGAAGGCTGGGACCTTGCTGGAAATTCGAATTTCCTAATTACAACTATCAGACGAGGATAAATGTCGAATGAAATAGTTTCAATCACGGTCTAATCCTGTCAAAGTCTAAAGCGGGGCAAATGTAATCTGCTACTACATGGGGTAGCATTTCGAGGACGCAGGCCGCGCGTACGCTCGCTGATTTCATCGCAATCGGAGGTCACTGATGATCGCGAATTAAAGGTCGAAGGCATGTGCCGCGTGATGCACGCGCGCGGAACGAAAACCGGGGGAGGAGGGGGAGACGACAGTGACAACGAGGTGTATTTAAATGCTAATGCCAACGGGCTCATTAAACAATTAGCCTTTGAAGGGAGGCGTCGGTGAAAGTGGACGGACTGACGAGTGGAGAGAGACGGAGGAGGGGGGGAGGGGGATGGTGTATTAGCTGGCTTTCATCACGGATCGTCGAATCATCCGACACGTGCCGGCAGCCGGGGTCGGTCCGACACATAGACGACGAGAACGCAACGATAATAGGGCGGGCGAGAGAGGGCACCGATGAATCGGCCGCTCTTTGATCCGACGCTGTTTCGCATTTTCAATTCCGCTTCGATTCCGATCGAATCTGGGCGCAAGACAAGCACGATTTACATTTAGGCGTCCGCGTATGAAGCCGCCCGAGCGGAGAGAGAGCGGAGTTTTATTAAACTGTCCGACTCTCTCGCCGGGTAATGAGAATCGTGCCCTCGAATGCGCGATGACACGTCGCGAGCACGCTTACGAGTAATCGAAAATGACCGGCTTTGCCGGTTTCCCCGATCGATACTATATTATTTTGAAGATGCCGTCACATCTGCCCGCCGCGTCGTGTTATTTGCCAATTGTTTTATTCGTAAAATCCACCGTCGCCGATGCTGCTCGCATTAAGAATGCCGCATCACGTGCCGGGGTGAATAAAGAAACGTGTAGCGCCGACGAATACGGACTTGGCGTTTCGTAGACGAATTTAGACCAATCTGCATTGCAGATCGCGACCCCTCGCTCCCTCCTCGCGTCTTGCTCCGGGAATAAAAGCGAAGAAGTATGGAAATGTCCCCGGTTATTCCGACTCGTTTCCCTTCACGAGGGTGCATCTTTACGCGGCACTATATGCCTCCATTCTGTTGTACACATTTACTCAGTGCTACGTTCAATGTACTTCGGGAACATTCGTCGCTGTTTCTTACCTAGCCGGTTTGAAGTATTCGCAGAGGTAGTCAAATCTCATGTCGGGCACCGGAACGCGACGTGCTGGAAAAGAAAGTCGGATAGTTAAAACTCTCGACAACGTAAATGCGATAATAAACATACACATATTTTAAGGCTTAGATCAACGTGTCCACGCAACAATGACGTATAACGAAATGTTTAATCGAAATATTTTGGCACGAATACGCAGGGATTAAGCTTGCTTCTTCATGGTACTGGTAACGGTCTCTATAATTCTGTTTCGCCCTGTGATTCGCTTGTTCACAGCCTCGTATATCTCCACTTCGGTGGAGTTTACCGTCACGTTGTGCGTCTTCAAGTAAACGCCGATGTAAATCGCCGCACTGACGGCCGCCGACAAGCCGAATATCTTCGGGCGACGTGCGGCGACGAGATTCGCAGCCTCGACGAGTATTTTCGCCACCGTTTGTTCCAGGAAACCCAGATTCGGCAGACGTCGCACATCGATCGGCGGGAGTTCGCGGGGAAAGGCGATATTCACCTCGGAGTATTTCTCATGCTGCGCGAGAAACATTTCGCGACACTCTTCGCTGCAGAAGAGATAAACTCTGTCCTTGAGGATAACGCCCAGGTCGACTCTGCCCGTCGTCAGCTTGCGATCCGGCAGGCCGTCGACATAAGTCACCAAACACAGCCCGTCGACCTGGAGACGTTGCGCCCAACAAGCGTGCTCCGGGTCAACTATCTCCCGCAAAATACGAGGCCGTTGCTCGACGAGAGACGCGGTAACGGATGAAAGATAATGCAGCGGATCCTCGACGAAGGCGTCTATGTGTCGCGAACAAATCCAATAAAAATATTCTCTGAACTGAACCATTCCTCGACTGATTGTCGATCGGCGGGAAGGCTTCAAGATGTTCTCGCGGAGCAGACAAACGGGACAGTACGACTCGTATCGGCTCTGCCGCGATCGAAACTCGTAGGGCGATACGCACATGTGCTTCAGACTGTGAACCTTGTCCAAGTTCGCCTCGCGAAAGTAGAGCATGATGTCGGCGAATCGTGAGCGTACCGCATGGTCTGCACGAGTCCATACATACCACTTACTTTTAGTAGCATCCAACTCAACTACATTCTGCGAGAAGCTTTTTAGCCAGTCTCGAAAACTCGCTTGATCCGTTTGCCAGTCCTCGTAACGGCGCGATAGAAAATCGGCGGAGAAATTCAATGGTCTTCTCGTGTCGTCACTGTCCCAAGAGAGGCACTCCAGACAGAACTCCAGATCCGCCTTGAGATCAAGCACCACCATTGGCTGTATCCCTAAGACTGCTAATTGCTCGGTCTCCTCACGATTCGAGGAACAACCGTCCAGAATGTAACCCTGAGTTGCCGCGCGTGGTCCTAAACAAAACATTTCGATGGCACGCGTTACAGATTCGATCGAGACAGCCTGACCGGCTCGAAGCTGATTCTCGATCATTCGCCCCGACTCGGTCCAGGGATAGTATTTCAACGCGTGGCGCAACGCCTTGCCGCGAGTAATGATCTTCATGCCGTAGGTTTTCGCGAAACGATTTGCCAGTGTTGTTTTCCCGCATTTCGGCGGTCCGATGATGGAGATTCGAAGTGGAATAGATGGTGGGCGTAAGTCCTGCGCGAGATATTTCGAGGGATCATTCAGAAATGCGGAGAGCGCTTCCTTGCCCGCAAGGAAATAAATATGCGGACGGTGTATAACTGGAAAAATCTGATGGCGCGCTTTCATCGGTAGAAACGTCGAAATTGGTATCGCGTTGTTGTACATTTGCACGGGACACCATCGACCGAAGGAACTGAAGAAATAGTAGCCGCAGTCGAGAAGTTGTTCGGCTGTGGCGAGATCGATGTTGAGATCTTCTTTCTTTTCATCTTCATCGGCTAAATTTGTCGTGATTTCTGTTTCTTCCAATATTTCATCTTCCCTGTTTTTTTCTTCAGCGGCAGTGACATCGAAACGATGTCTGATATTATTTATTACATATTCTGTTACGTTTTCGATATTCGCGAGATTACACTTTATCACATTTCCTCTAAATTCAGGAATCTGTTCCACGAATCTTGCCCACTCCGATTCGAAGCGCGTCAAATGTTCAAGATAATCCCATTCCGCCTCTTCATGCAGTATTCTATATTCTTCACGATTCGCCTCCGTATCGTCTGTGTCAGAATCGTCAAGATGAGAGAAAGTGCGAAATTTATTCAGTAAGTAGGCGTACGGCTCTTCTTCGAACAAAATGACAATGTCCTCGAAAACAATGTTAGCCTCGTCAACAATTTTTCGCCAGACTTCGACATCCACGCACATTCCATCGACAACATACCCACCATCTCTTCGAAGCTCGTCCTCCAATTTCTCGTCGGGTATTCGGTTGATGTTTTGTACAATAATATCAGCCTTTTCGTCAATCAATATGTCGATAGGTTCCAGCGAAGTCTGTACATTTACATCGCTCTCGGATAATTCTTGAAACGGATACTTTTGTTTAACTAGCTCTTTTACAATCCCATCAACATTTATCACCGTTCCGCCGAGAGTCTCCGCCAATTTTGCGGCAAGTTCCGACTTACCGGTGTATTTTGGCCCGAATACCGCTACCTTGCAGGCCGGCCGCGGATTCGGCGGCAATAAAAATGTTCTCGGATTTTCGATGAACAAGTTTACGGCTACTCGAGAGGAGAAAAAAAAAATCTTATCCAGGAATCGCACCGCGTGCTTCGGGAGTCCCTTAACGGTTCGTCCTTGAGCTAGCTCGACCGGGCAGTAAAACTTCCACGCGGAAAGTCTCCAGGGAAATCTCACGGATACAACTTCTCTCCGTCTCAGAATCGCGAAAGCTGCCTCAGCAGATTCTTCCGCGAGCTCATCGCTCAACTTCAACTCCGGAGATACTTCTGAAGAAAAACGTACATCATTTTGGTCGATCATTTCTTTCGGAAGGATCGACGGTAGTAATGCCGAAGTACGCAAATGCGTTTCGAGAATTTGAAGTATTCGTCGCACGGAACTACGGCCGTCCACGCGGACTACACGCTGAGGATTATGTGCGAGGATCCATCTATCAATTACCGGCAATGCCAGTCGTTCATAAAGATCACATTGCGCCTCGGCATTATGCGTCACGTCGGATATTAATCTCATCAATCTTCGATCATCATCCGCAACCAGTCGTTTGTCCGCAAATGGAGAGAAGTCAAACGAAATGCCCAATTCGTCACGTTCAGATGGCTGACCTGTAAATTCGTTTTCATAAAAAATATCGTCTGTCACATAGTTCGTATGCCGGTGCGCATATTTATTCGCCACATCTTGCTTCGGGCACACGAGATAAATAATTATCAGAGGTTTTCTCGGCCATACGGTGAACATTTCGTCAATCTGTCGAGAGATTTCTCGCTCGTAATTAAATTGCATCTTACAATCTAAATTGTCGAACGTAATCCAATCTCCGCATGCTTGAAATTCGACCGTTGTATTCTCGCAAAATTCTAGACAAGTGTCATTTTCATCCGAAATAGGATTGCAATGTGATGAATAATCGAAACTCAAGTCGCTAGGAATAAACGGCAAGCATCCAACGACGTAGCCTCGGTGTTTGATGTCCCTCATCCTGACTCTGCAGCGTATCAGATTCATCAAAATCTCCGGGCCTACAGATCTACCGAGCCGCAAGATTCTTTCCATGTATCGGCCCTTGTCAGTACCAGCATCGATCTCTCGCTGAATTAGCGACGTGGGTGAAATTAAAACGCAGTTCCAAGCGTCAGCTATCGCTGACGCTACATTGGCATGATTTAATCCAGGTTTCCCAAAAATAACGAAACTCGGTGGGTCAGTTCTAAGATAATGATTCATAGCCTCGTCCTTCAAAGGGGGCTCTTGACTTGTAACGAGTTCCTCGCGAGACGCAGCTTGCAGCGAAAGTTTCTCCCTTTCAAAAAGCTTAGAAGCGGTGACGATCCTTTCCATCGGATGTACATCTTCGGCGAAAGCGTAATATAAATTAGCTTTCGGATACACAATCAAGGAGGGTGCAGAAAATTTCTGTACATAACGAGAATCCCCGATTAAATGTAGAAAGCTTCTTTTCGTGATAATCGATTCGTCAACGAAAACTCTCTCGGCATGACTCTGCTTCAGTTTTTCCAGGACTTCGTCGCACATTTCTCGTTCGTAATTCTTAATGATTTACGTCAACAATTTTAATTTTAGTTCAATATTTTGTCAGGTGGTTCTACATCCGAGCGAGGTTAAACAAGTGAAATCGAAATTGTTTATACGTGCGTTATTTAAATTACTACCTCGCTACATGGTAAATGAGATAGCGCAATTTAAAATGGAACGTCTGATTCATTAAAAAATGTAAAAAACTAACGTCTTAATTTTATTTTAATAAAATAATAACGCAGAGATAAGATGGTGCAATTTAAAACGGAGCGTTCAGTTGATTATTAAAAGAATTAAAAAAATAGCTAACATCTAAATTTTATTTCAAATAAAATAACGTAAAGATAAGTTGGTGCAATTTAAAATAGAGCGTTCGGTTGATTATTAAAAAATAGCTAACATCTTAACTTCATTTCAATAAAATAACGTAGAGATAAGAAAGAGATTGAGAATATTCGAGGCTTAAATTCTAACAATATCAGATTCACACGAATACATCAAGATACTTATTTTCATTGGGATCGATGGTGCAGAAGGGGAAATTCTCAGCCGCCGCTTGGCTCTTGGTGAGAACGTTGAAGAAGGTCGACTTCCCTACATTCGGTATCCCGACTATTCCCATTTTTAAATTGGTACCAACGCGACCGATGAGCGGCTTCCGCTCGGGTTCCTCGGGCTTCTTCGGGGCCATGCTAGACATACACAGGACGTCGCATTAATACGCCGCGGTAATGATTACCCGAAATTTCATCGTCGGTGTCCTCTGTGGAACGAGTGAGCCGCGCATGAGGCGCGGGTACGGAGCACAAGTCCAGCGGACGACTCGAGACGGCGACCTCGTCTGTCGCGTCGTAGGCGCGGGACGCGCGGCGGGTGCCCGGAGGGTGTGCGCGTCGTCGTTATATATTCGCATCCCCCGAAATACTTAAACGCGGCTGCGATATTTCGTGCGTGCGTGCGTGCGTGCGTCGCCTCGGGGCGCGGAGAGCGGCGAGGTACGGAATCCGCTCCTTGGATCGCGCGCGCTCTCTCCCTCGGAACGCTCGCGGTGACTAATTATATTAATGCGGACGGCACATCGCGAGCGCGATTGCTGTATTTACCGCGAGATTGAGCTCCCCGTCCCGCCGGCATACGACCGAGAGAGAGCCGCCGCCGCCGCCGTCGCCGAGTTTGTATC
>VBVR01004757.1:0-13700 GCA_011638315.1 Tetramorium parvispinum | reverse complement strand
TATTACACTCGTAAAATAGCTTCCTCAAGCTAAATAAGCGTTTCTTCGCCGCATATTTTTCATTCTTTCTCCGGAAGATATTTCCAATCTAAGCGATATGATAGCTCTACGATCCTACGATCGTTTTTCGAAGGTCGAGAGACTATTCACTCTTCTTATCGTCGTGCCGCCGTGTCAACGCTGGTTTCATTCTCGCTTGTGCCAACCGAGACCGCTATTTGGTTAGGACACAGAAATAGGATTTCGTTTGTTCTCTTGTAGTGTATTCTCGTTGACTTTCCGTCTTCTTCCCGCTAGCGGATCTACTAGATTTCGAACGACAGGACACCTAAAGTCGATATTATCTAGACTACCTCGGTAAAATGATCAAAATTATTGTTCCTCTCTGAGTGATTTTAAACGACTTCTGCTACCTTTATTTTCTCGTCCTCATTACATCGTGCTGACTTCTTCAACACGCATTCTATATCGTTTAAATCATCGTGTAAGGCAAAAAACGAGCCGTTAAACAAGCCATTCAAAGTTTATTAGTCAAAATCTGATAAGATAATTAAATATTAAAAATTAAAGTGTATATTTTATATTTCATTAAAGCGTATATTTATTATATTTTTCTTTTTTAAAAAATATATTATTCCACACTGCTAATATTATATATATTATAAAAATCATCTCAATCACACGAAACTGCGTTGTTAAAGGTTTTATGTTTTCCTGTCTTCTTCTTTTTTTAAATAAATCTCAAGTGTATCTTCTCCCTGCCACTTTCGGAGGAAAGGTTTCGCGACTGCGAGACGAACGGACAGATTAAACAACGCAATACTTTTTTTTTACAAAAAGCGGATAGCCTTTGCCACCTCTTGCAAATAAAACATTACGCGTTCGCGCGAGCCTACTCGCGAGTCACGAATGTTTCGCGCTTAAACGTTCCGCGATTCATTCCAAGGTCGCTCGGCTGATCAAGGAATCATATGAACTCGGGATCCGCGTTTGCCCATCGACAATATTGTCTCTCGACTGTTGTGTCGAACGGCTGGTCCGCAGGCGATCGTCGCGTCGGTACCTTTTGCTTCGCTCCCCGTTGGTCCGCCATGCTGAACCAGTATCCGGATCTCCCATTAGCCGGGCTCGACCGTTTTGCAAGACCGGTTAGGAAGATAGTCGCGGGCCCGGAATCGTATCACGCGTTCCCTTCTTCCGTACCTCGTGCCCGGGATGTTTCGTCTCGCGAAACGCGACTCTAGCGCGGATAAATCTTCGCCGAGAGGCGGGTAGACCGGCAAACCGCACACTCGCCCTTTGTAACTTTCAGGAAAAAAAAAAAGCTTTAACGAAGAATCCGGAAGAGCTGGCGAGTGCCGAGAGATTTACGGGACGACTCGTATTCCGCGTTTCCCTTCCTTTCTGCGATCTCGCAGTTGAAGCAATTCGCGCGCTTACGTCAGTTTATTGCTATCATAAAAATGACAGCATCTCTTCCTTAAGCCTGTCTATTAGATTAACTAATTAGCTTTAGCGAAAAATATTCCGCGTTAATTTCTCTCCATTTTTTCCCTGCAAACTATTAATACCTACTTATGCAAACGCGATAGCCGCAATGATTCGAGTCTGATCAACGTTTTAATTTTAGATACACATGTTTTTTTTTCTTATATTATTTATACGTTATTTTCTATTTTTTTTTCTTTAAAAATATATAATAACTTGCATTCTTTAAAAAATCCCGTAATTTGTATTGTTTATACATAATATTTTTCATTTGGAACACATATTCGTTTAGCTCAGCTTGGTGGCCACCGCGAGGGAGAACTCTCGACGTTTATGCTTGCAGATTCCGGATCCGAGAGCGGATCGCACAAGGCGGGCGTCGGTGGCGTTCGCGGTTCCGGTGGCCACAAAAGTGGCGGCGGTTCCGACGGGAAGCCGACGAGAGTGCGCACGGTTCTCAACGAGAAGCAGTTGCACACCTTGAGAACCTGCTACGCGGCGAACCCTCGACCGGACGCCCTTATGAAGGAACAGCTCGTTGAAATGACGGGGCTGAGCCCACGCGTGATCAGGGTGTGGTTCCAGAACAAGAGGTGCAAAGACAAGAAGAAGACGATCGCTATGAAACAGCAAATGCAGGAGAAGGTAACGAGCTACGACATCCCTTATATCAGCGTATTGAACTACGCATTGAAAATCAAAGATTGCGAATTGGTAAATTTAAAATTCAAACGATCAAAAGAGAATGGATTAAAATAAATGTTATTTAATTGGTCAAAATGTAACTTTTATTTTATAATTCTCAATCTCCAATGCGTACTCTGTTACGGATATAATAGCGAGAGTCACAAATAATTTATAGATTCGATAAAAAAATTCTTCTAATTTTTGTAATTTAATTTTAAACCATTGAAGATATTTTAAAATCCCATTTATATGGAAACTTCTCGAATTAAGAGCTGTCAAAGTTTAAAAATGTACATACCACCTTTACATGTTTAGATAAATTATCTCAAAAGAAACACGCTATTCAAAAAGAATGTTTTAGGGTTTTAAATACAAAAATATTTTTAAAAATATTCCACCGTTATAGGACATTTTTGAACTGGTTTGTGAAATTCAGTCACTGCAGATAATAAAACTTCTTTAAGAATAGACTTCTATAGGCTTCCTCGATAAGAGTTTTTCATGTTTTCAGATGTCTTAAGTTTTTTTAAAAACTATCCTTTTCAAGTAGTCTCACAATAAAAAAAAACGGTAAAGTTTTTCTTACAGATCACGGTCTATTGCGTCCAGTTCACTTATCAGTTCGTCTAACATTCTTAATTCTTTGGTTATTGTGTGCTAGAGTTTCGTTACGTTAAAACTATATTTTCTGTAATGTCAAGATGTTTGACATCTTCTAATAGTTCAGGAAACTTATTTTATAAAAATTTAATCTGTATTTAATTAACTTGATAAAGGACCATTGATAAAGGATCGTTGATAAAGGACCATTGATAGGAGCAAGCCTGATAAAGTAACAATTTCACATCAAATATTGATTGTCCACCGATGCTGTCTACTGATTTCTCGGAATCAATATGCATTTACAATCGACCAATAGTGACAGTTATGATGATTGAATACAGTATTATTATGAAAGGTTATCTTATCACTATAAAGAACAAAATAAAAAAAAATCAGTTGCCTCATAATTTGTTCTAAAGCCCGTATGCAATATTACTGCCATTGTATTAAATCTCTTTCATGTAATTCTTGGTGAAGAATGAATAATGTGATATAGACGGTAATTAAGATTTTAAAATTTCATGGGCCGTTTCACGATTTCTAATTAATTTTTAATTTCTTTGATACTGATTTCTGAATTGATACAGTTCAAACCTATACTTTTATCATTAATTAGCATTAAGTCAATTTAGCTTTCAATTGTTTGATCGTTTCAAAAGTTATATCTTTTCGAAAATGAACATAATTTTTCTCTTTATATATGAACACATCAATATCGTGAATATTGTGAATTTGATAAACTATCCTACACAATATTTATTATGTCTATTTAAAAAAATGCTTTGTTAATCAGAAAAAGATACTTCTTTTCAGTTATTAATTACATTTGAATTAATTTAAGTCAATCAATTAATTTTGCATGTTTTGTTTATTGTTGTTATATAGCGTCAGTATTTAGTGACAATAACATACTTATGTCTTGCATGTAATATATTAATAAAATTAATCCACTTCAAAATGAGACGCCTTTAATAATACTATATAATACTAATAATAAAATAACTAGTAGACGTGAAAATAAACGCTGATATAATATTGTTATAACATTAAAAATAGCTAATCCATAAATGCCTTGTTTTTTTTCTCATGAAAAATAACTGTATAAAAAATAAATTAGCAAAATTTAATGTGCATTTCAGACATACATAAATGTACGTATTTTAACTATGGAAAAGATATTCTAATTTTATCGAATTAATACGTAAAAAAAGTTTATACGAAAAAAAACATTTAGTTGGTAAGACGAATGACTTTAGGAGCGTCGTAATCACAAATTCTGTAAAATCATTGGACATTTTTTTAGATAGTGTGTTTCTTTTAAGATAACTTCATTATCATCAGGCATGATTTAAATCGATGTGTATATTTGAGAATTTCGACAATTCAAATAGTTTCCACTCAGATGGGACTTCTAAAATCAGCGTTTTGGGAATGTCTCGAAATTGGAAATATCAGCTAGAAAAATATGCAATAAAAATGTAGATTTCTACCTAATAATTTTAATGTGTGTACTTTACATCAATATTCAACTAATGAATGGCATAATTTTCTTTCCTTTCAAAATTAAATATTTATTTGAAATATTATTAGATATTCATAATAGACATCTAAATGTCTTTGTATAACTTGAGATGCTGATATTTCGATGAATGATCTAATGGAACCAAGCGCTTTTTATTTCAGGACGGACGTAAATTAGGCTTCGGCGGCATGCATGGCATACCCATGGTTGCCAGCAGCCCCGTGAGACACGAAAGTCCTATCGGCATGACGCCTCTGGAAGTTCAGGCTTATCAGCCGCCGTGGAAGGCGCTTTCGGAGTTTGCGCTTCATACGGACTTGGAACGGCTGGATCCCAACGCGCCGTCGTTCCACCATTTGGTGTCCCAGGTAACGCTCTCGAAACATTTAACTTTCTATTTCTACGAGATATCTTAGAGAGGCTACATTTCTCGCGAGCAAGATAGATCGAAAAAAAAAAATGTCTCTCTGTGAATATAAATAGACACGAGTACGAGAGAACGATTTATATTCGCATAGAAAAAAAAACTGTTCTTAATTGTCGGAAGAATTCGAGCGCAGTCATTGGAATAATTGCAGATGCACGGCTACGACTTGCACGGGGGACCACCGGCGCAATTGGCACCCCCGGCGGGGATGCTCGGCGGGCCGATGGGCGACGGCGGGGGCGGACCGCTACCACCCCCGGGACCTCACCATCCGGGTGGTGGCGGACCGGACATGGGCCAGCATCCGGACAGCACCGACAGCTACGTGACCTACGTTGAGAGTGACAGTGACTCGTTTCACCACGATACGGGAAGTCCATAGTGTCGTGCGAGGCATGAACGCAAAACTACCACGCCCCCGTCGTCCTTCGCTTTCGTAGCGATCCTCGTCGTGGTGCTCGTCGTAACGGCGAGATGCCTGCAACGGAAGATGTGAAGCGGCCACGGGACTCGGGGAACACCATGATACGCAGATGTATGAGCGGGACAACACGGATACCAAAGGACTGCGGTGTCTCTTATCGAACTTTCGATAATCAAACGGACCTGTACCGCACTGCTACCAAAAGTCACTCGGAAAGTCACGATCATGATGAATATGCTGGGAATAACAAGAAGAAGGAAGGGGGGGGGGGCAACGTCGCTGTCTTGGACGTACATAAATAATGTAATTTCACTTCAGTTCTAAAACGATTTCTTTGAAATGTTATGTGAAAGACGTTTACGAGAACAATTGTCTAATCGTTAAGCGTTACAGAAATTTCGAAAAACCTTGAACAAGTTCGAAGAACCTTAAACATCCTGTATATTGTCAGCTTATTGATATAAAATCAGATTCTGGCCAGACCGAGCGTTATGTTATTTCGATTCCCATCATTTTGGCTTCTCTGCGTAAACCAGACGTTTTTGCGTGTCACTATCGTTTCGCGTTACGTTGTTACCGTAACAGTGGAAATTTCGCTGCCTGTGTAAAATTATAATATCAATTTCGCTGGAGACTTGTAAACGGCTTGTACGTGTCGTTAACTGCCTGTATATAAAAGAAGGGGATGCGATTCGGTATCCAGTGCTGAGGATACACTGTACATAGTTGCTACTCGCTGTAAATCTAAGCAATGTTACATCATGATGTACTCAGGCGCAAATTGTACCGTAGAATATGAGTAACTGAATATATACAGGGAATGTGTATCATAACATATGGAGACAATACACTTCAGAAACAAATTCAGAACTCTAAATAACAAAAGAAATTCATATAAACATATATTGCTTGACCTGCTTGCTTTTCGGATCTAAATCTATTATTACTTAGTAAAGTCATTTTAATGCTTCGGCAAAAACTGAACAGAATCATTTTATTAAATATTTAAATGGAATACATCGTTTAAATGATTACGAAAAGGCAGATTCTGCTCAATTTCTGTTGATGTTCTATTGTCAAAATTTATAGAAAATACTTTCAAAATCTGTTCTCAATAGATTTAATTATTCGCGTTGATACAGGAATATAAAAATAGTTATAACTTAGAAAAGCGATTTTGGTCAAATGAATTTTGAGTTTGTATGAATTTTTCTAATTCCTTTAGAGTTCTGAATGCGCTCCTGAAGTGTGTGTCATATATTATATATGATATGCCCTGTATATATACAAATATATATAGGCACACTAAATTTACATTGACAATTGCATTATTCCAGTTATGTTAAGTTTCGTAACGGCAGAGATATACTCGCAAAAGGATTGTAAATGCCATATAGCGTTTTATTTAATCATCTTCTGCGACAAACCTGCCGTTATCGTCGTTGATATTCTACGTTATCTCTCAAGTTTGTACGGAAGGCGACTTTGTATTCGTGCGACACAAGCTTTGGTTTGTTACGGGATGGATTACGCTTAGTTACCGAAGAAGCATAAGGGAGCGGTGCTCCTTCGTTTGTGTTGAATATAAAGAAAATTACATTTCAATGAATCGTGCAATTAACAAGGAGCGAACGAATTAAAAAGACAAATTCTTAGGAATTAATTATAAATAATATATTCATTCAATGATATTTTCAGAAATTCATGTACAACTTTTCTTATATATATTATATATAATATATACATATATATTATATGTTATATATATATATATATATATGTATAGACGACAAAGATTAGAAACTTATCTAATTTCTTATAGGTATACATATATATTTGGAAATATATGTATATATTAGAAATCAGATAAACTTTTAATCCTTGACAAATCAAGATTCTTAAATTCGCTTTTATTTTCTTCCAGCTTTTAAGCAGATGCATTTTGCTATGCGCTAATTGGAAGAGTTAAAAATCGTGTAAAAAAATCCTGGTAGCATATGTTGGTTTTTTTATACGTTTCCTCTAAACGTTTCTAATATTTTAAATACGTTTAGGAAATGTATATAATCATGTGCTATCTAGGAATTTTGTAAATTTCGAATAGGTTCCGAATTTCGAAGATTAGGTCTTGAATTTCGAAGACTTGATCCTGAAAATCTTATTAAAAAATACATTAGATCTGTTTTATGTTAGAACAGATTTTTGCATATTTTTAATGGTATCTTTAATGATTCAATTGGTTCACGCATACATCTAAAACTTATTCAACTTTTGCACAAAACGAGTACAAAAGGTTTCATTGACCACGACTACAACGGGTAATTTTGGAAAGATTTCGAAATGCTCCCAGTTTCGGTTCCTCGCAATATTGAATGTAGCGGCCGTTTCTCAAGATTTTACGCTCCATTTGAAAATTAGGAAAAATAAGGATGCGGCCTACTGCACTACTTTCGCAAGCTTCTCTCTAGCCGCGCATCTAAGAATTATTAGCTAACGTTTTCAGTGATTTGTCGCACATATTTTTCAACATTAACGCCTGATTAGGCGAGAAAGGGCGCAGTGAATTATGTAAAACAAGAAGACATGGTGACAGCAAAGTAGTGTCAAAATAATTATTAAAAATCATTTTAACACTATTTCAACGCCATCTTGACGTTACGAGTCCTTGTTCTGTTTGGATACGTAACACTGATTATTATCTATTCATTTAGCGAGAGCAACGATGAAAATTTACCACACACCATCAGTATGCGTGGCCAAGCCTTTCCGAATATAAGATCGTTGTACACCGCTCTCTTGTACGCGCAAGATTAAAACAAAAAAGAGAAAAAGAGAGAAAGAGAGAGATCATGTAAATCTAATATTTCGTAATTCGTTCAAGCATCTTCGAATTTGTATGATATTTCTATACTGGCACAATGTATGTAATAAACTGTCGAACAAAAGTATTGTCATTCAGGCAACCTTACTCCGAGCGCTTTCCAGTTATTTTTAAACAAACATATTACATTTCGGAAACGAACTTGATTCACTGAGAAAAATGTTTTGTATTATGAACCAAAAGTTTTTTTTTTTATATATACCCAAGAAAATTGTTCAGTTGCTATAAACAAATATGTTATTTGCTTATATCTTGTTAAATCATTTTGATTTAGAGAACAAAACAGTTTTGTTCTCTAAACAGTTCTGTTTTGTGCTCTAAACCAAAACAATTTAACAATTTAACAAGCAAATAACATATTTGTTTACAGCAACTAAATAATTTTCTTGAGTATAAATCAACAAAATTTTTGGTTCATAATGCAAAACATTTTTCTCCGTGCAGTTTATAAGGCACGACACCGCTAATCGTACAGAAATGATACAGAAGCAATTGAATGAAGTAAGAGCATTGGCGAAATTAAATACCAACATTGTTTCCTACAATGCTGCAAATCTACCGCGAAAGATAAATACGCCTTTCGCACTCCTTGTCGTGGAAAAAAAATTCGTCCGCCGAATTGCACCGGGTTACGCGACGCTTCACTTTATGTCGCGGGCCGTGAGAATTGTCGCACAACGCCGGGCTCGAGGGTGGCCCGACCGACACAATAACAAGGAAACATGAATTAGCCCGTCGTACGGTTAATTGCCGACTTCAAAATCCGCCGCCGCAGCGGCACAGAGGCAATCGTCCGTTCGCGCAGAAGTGCGAACCAGAACGCGCGTCGAGTTTGTCCCTCCAGTCGTTAACCAGGCATTGAAATCTCCGGGGCGTGCGTCGTACGTTCGCGTTGCATAAGCCACCGGATATTTAATTTCCATTTTTTTCGATCGATCTGGAAAAGATTTGCTCTTCGTCGACGATGGTTTTGCATTCGCTTCTTTCAATTTTTAACATTCTTATTACATATTTTATGTTTAAACTTTGATTTAAAATTCTGCTAAACCAAATATCCTATGTATTTTCGAGAGATATGAGGTTTATTCGCTAAATTGACCCTCGAGAATGTATAATTAGGAGAAATTACGATCGGGTGAACGTTCGATCGATCGATTCGTGACCGGAATAGTTATATTGGGTGGCAGGTGCCCGCGACGGAAGTCGAGAAGCGGTTCCGGAAATGAGAGCTACGGCGTCAACTCGGTTTCCCTCGGCCTCTGGGATGTGGGTTAGGTCACGCTGGAGTTACACTCTTTTTCTTCGAGGGTACGGGACAATCTCAATGGTGATAACCTGCGCGATTTGCCGACAATTTTTCTCGTCACGCATCCACGGTTTTATTTCTCAAACAAGTTTCCGATGAAATGGAAAATAAATATGAAAATTAGATGAGGTGGTTACCGTCCAGAGGATACGATAATAGTAATAACATTGAGATCTTACGATACTTTAATAATATGCACGATAATCAAGAAGTTTCCAGCGGCATTTCACGCTACTGTTGGCTTCTCCACGACGGAGAAATCCCTACGAGGGCTTCGCGTTAAACAATTTAGCTCTTTGTGGTTTCCTTCGAAACGAAGTATGCGAGAAACGCGACCACGGCGCTCTGTCCTGCTGTGCACCGGTGCACGTGCCTTTCTAAAACGCAAACCCGATCGCAGGCGGCTTGCGGCAGCCGTTCGAAGGGTTCTTCCATGGATAAAACTCACGAAGACCGCAATAGAAAAGCCGTTGGCTCTTGCTACGTAATCGTAAAGCGTAGCGAAACGTGCGTTCCCTCATATTACACACGGCATTATAGAACTGGTGGTTTTCTTAACTTTAACTAAACATCAACTAGAGACTAGTTTAACTAAGAATTCTTTGATCATTTCGGATTTTTTTTTTTCAACAATATAAAATCGAAATATCGCAATATTCTTGGAAATTGATTTTAACATAGTTGACTATAATATGTATAATTCAATTATATATAATTTTTTTAGATGCACCAGTTTTGAAGATATTTTACAATGATTATATATATCATATTTTTTCTAATATCTGATTACTATTATTTATATGGAATTGAATATTAATTGGAATATTTAATTCATAATTAATTTGAATGTTGCTAATAACACAAAGTGTCACGAAATTGGATCTAAAGATAAGCTAGCACGTTACATTGAAGTGTATATTCTAACGTTTAAATGGTAGACACGAACAATGACGCTCATTAATTACAATTGGCAGTAAAAGAGCGGCACGGTTCGTTAAAGAGATAGAACGGGTTGACGTCTGTTATCGCGATTATGACAATCATTTCATTGTGACAGTTTACGATTTCTACTAACACATTAGACTTGTGTGTATTTTGACCTGAAAGTGTGATTCATTCTATTTTTCATAATATGAAAATTTTACACGCAGTAGAAATTGGGACGCATACATTCACAGATATTCAGTTATATTTTAAAAATAAATTCTTTAATTGCATGATAATTTAAATCAACTTGAATCATATAATATAATTAAATGATTTATATTCTTTTTAATTACGTTAACATAATTACATTGAAAGAATACGGCCCATTTATTTTATTTATGAGAAATGATTGGTGAAAGACATTTTGCTGGTATGAATAATTCAATTAACATATAGTGCCTTAAACGAGTCTCGCGATCTTGGCGACTGTAGGAAGTGCAAGTAATGGAAAAGGGATGCAGGAATCGAGGCAGGAGAGCATCATGGTCCGATGGTCACGGCTCGCGGACAAACGGACCACCATCGCCATGCTCGTCCACCAGTTCGCGAGTAAATCTCAGCAATTTCTCCGTAATGGTTGCCAGACTAGACGCCATTACCATACGCCCTGATTTTTCCCGTCAGACCGACCGTGACGGTTAACGTTGCTTGCGCTCGCATGCAATCCCAAAAGTCGCTCGGTACATTGAACCTGGTGAGCTTTCGCGAAAATTCAAACGTTCGGCCGTTTAGCATGTGAAAGTGTCGAGACATTTCAATAAACGTTTCCCGCTAAAAGTAATTTCCGTAAATAACTCACAATATACCTTCCTCGAACATTTCGCGGAAGAAAATACACGCGAGTGCGCGAATACTGAAGCAGAAGGTAATCGCTTATTGATTATTTTCTTAAATATATTCCATGATCGCGTATTTCGTCACTTTCGCCTTTGCATTATACAAATCATTTCTTCAAAGTTACAATCAATTAATAATAAATTAAATGTTTACTCATGTACATGTCATTTTTAAATGTTCTCGTCGAGCACTATGATGAAGTTAAGTTTAATTGAACGTCTTACTCCGCAATAATCAATTGTAATCTTTTAGTTGACTGTTTTTTTTTAAATATTTTATAAATTAATATATTTTTATGTTAATATTTAATTGCTGTAATTAATTTAATTACTTTATTTGTCGAAACTTAGAAATTGCGAAGACAATAATAATTGACCGTGGATTTATTAAAATATTCGTCTTTTCTAATACTCCGAACAATATCATCGGAGAGACTGATATTTTTTTATCGTGTATATATCTCACTGCAACTTGTTATTATATAAAAATATTTCCCGATCTACTTATGCAACATTTACGTAATGTTATTACTCGCGCAAAACGATCGACACAACAAGCGTGATAATTTAGCAATATCACGTAGAGGATATATGCAACTCGTAAGAAACACTATTCAATTTTTTCTATTCTCGTTGTTTTATCTAGCTCCTCATCCTCGCCCTTTTATATCCGTCCGATCCCTTTTATATCGCGCGTATATAAATTTCGCATCTTTTTCTTGATATCGCATTCGAAGACGCAGGTTCGCGATATCGTTCCCGATCACTTGGTCAACCGATCGAGCGGAAATGAAATCACGAAGACGCTCGCCTCTTCCAGGTCCGGATCGCCTTCTTTCGCTTTATGCAAAGTATCTCGCGATAATGTCGCGATCCTTGATAAACCTATGTTATTCTAAATGTTAAGGAATTCCACGCGTTCCTCGTGGCTTCGAAAAAATTTTAATACTTCGTCGCAGCTGCCTATGAATTCCAATCGGCTTCTCGATCTGTTGCAACACAACGTAATTTTAGTTTAGCGAACTTCGAAGATCGTGATTGATAATCCGCAGCTTATTCACGACTTCATGGTCGTTTTTGCCACGTTTTAAATATTAAATATGATTGTATGAATTCTTAACCGATGAAAGATATCGAAGGGAATTAAGAGAGAGAAATAAAATTATAAGTTGTATAGAATCCACTTTCAATGGCCTAGACTTTATGAATTATCAATCTGCTTCCTTGTAAACTGAAGTCTTCAATTATTAAATTAAACAAACTTAAATAAAGAATTTCTAATTTAACATTAATACTTTACAAGACATTGTACACTGTCTAATATTATTCCTTGTAATTTATGCACAAATAGCTATACAGTGTAATTGATATAAAAGTACAATATTCTTCAATATATTTGGATTTTTTGCTAAAAAAAAAATCTACATTTTATGTTCCTCTAATAATGTCACTTGGATTAGCCAACTCGTTCTCGAAGAAATCTTTCGCGCCTCGTAAAGAATTAAATGCAGGATGCGAGCGCGTAACTTTTTGAGCGTGAATTATTCGGTATCCTGTCTGGATATGGGAGGAACCTAGCGTGTACGTTGTGTCTATAGTGCGGTTCAAGGTCGGACGGTGTACATTGAAGACGATAGCCGTAAGATACGCGCGTAGGTGCATTAACCCTTCGAAGAGTACGCCGCCATGCGATGCAGCTGTACTTTCATGAAGAATAGTATAACATTGGGGCGCAAAAGAATAAGCCGGAGCAAAACGGATGTTTTTATAGTTGAGAGACAAAAGAAAGTAAATATATATTCTATTGATTTTGTTATATTTGTCGTGAGAAAAAGATTTTACGAATAATTTTCTGCAACGAAGAAAAGTCTGCGTTGCGATAGAGAATATTTGTCTAAATGGAGCACACAGCAGACAAATACAGACGCAAGTTTTAACATGAATCCGCGCTTGTTTGACTCGATTTGAATACGTGAGTGTATTTATGTAGATTTGAATCTTTGTAAGTCTCCTTTGTGAAAAACTGGGTTTTCGGACTAATCGTCCCGCTTCTCAATACAAGCTCATTTGGCCCGGTGCCTCGTGGTACCGTGAGCGAACTAATAATACCGTTACGCGACTATTAACGAGCCAGAAAGAAAATTCGGGATACAAATGAGCGATGTATTTAATTCCTCGGCTGCGTAGTTTAACTTTCATTTGATTTAAAAATAATAAAGTATTAATTTAAAGTATTAATGAAATTAAGAATGATAAATATTTACGTGACATAATTTTAATTTCTTTCTTTTTATATTTGCAAAGAGAACCCTCCCTAAGAAATCATTAGTCCCTAGTTTAACAACTTCGCGTAAATTCATGTAAAATTCGTGTAAAAATACAGCGAACCTTCTTCCTCCAGAATTTGAATATTTTCGTAAACGCTGCGCTGTAATGCCTAACATAGAACGGGCTCTGAGAGTACACTGGGCGTTGTAAAGAGAATTCCGGTTTTATATCTTCTTATACAGAACCGGATATAAAGCTATTAAATTCTGAT
>VBVR01004756.1:0-13701 GCA_011638315.1 Tetramorium parvispinum | reverse complement strand
CTAGTTCCCTCCGGACTGGTTCGAGATAATGCAAATGGATTAACAACTCCTAACTACTATGCCGCCACATATAAATATATGTTTTATACTCACATTTTCATGCTCTTTATAATTTCTTGCCTCGACGAACTTTTACACACAGTAGTTGAGAATATTGAACACAATTCTAGATCAATAATTCACAATAGCACATCATTGTTCATTCCTATTTTTGGACATTTCAAATAATGATCTCTTGCAACTGTAGACCATTTATAATTTGAAATTCAATTCAGGCAAATTATTTTTAATTATAATGTTCGATTAATATATGCTATGTATATATCTTCCGTTTAACTCGGTTCGCATGACATATGCCCGACTTTTACCTGTTCTTTATTCATCTCTGTGAATATGTATTATCCTCGTTTGTAGGAAATTTCCCAGAATACAATATCCTTCCGTTACCTTTCTACTTTCTCTCTGTCTCTCTCTCTTTCTCTCACTCCCCCCTTCCCTCCTCCTCCTTTCCGTCTTATTTGTCTATTGCTGTCGGCTGTAGTATTAGGTACGATTTTACATTGTACATCGAAATCATGTATGTGTGTGTATGCGTGTATGTGTATGGGCATTCGCCGCAAGAGTTACGACGTGCTCCCCGCAACAGGTCCATCGTGGTTTCCCCCCTTGGCCACTACGCTAAAAGGAGTGAAGAGGCGGCAAAACGACAGGGGATGGAACGACAGGGAAGGACCGAGAGATGGGGGCGAAGTAGAAACGCGTCTCTCGTTCTTTGTCTTGGCTTGACCACGAAATCCCTCTGTCATAATGCTAATATGGTCCTAGCGGAAAGAGGTATCACGAAGAATGTTTGCTGCGTGTTCGTGTAGAATCGTGCATTTAAAGAAAAAATACATTTCTTGAATAAAATTTCATAACATATTTTCCTACTTATATAATAATTATATAAATTGTACAAGTCATTAAATGCATTTTTAGTCCTTAATCCGCATCCGCTTGCTTCATCTTTCTTTGTACGTGTTGCGTGTTGCGTATCCCCCTTCTCTTTTTCTCTGTCCAGTCGGCTGTAGCTAGAGGCAGTGTATAAATCAGGAAGACGACTGCACCCACCAACGACGATGTATAGAACCGATGAGCGAGAACGACATGAAGGCAGATAGTGGGGAAGGACAGAGGGTCGGGGAGGGAAAGGGGCGCTTCAAGAGCGAGGGGATAGGGGCGCTATCGGTCCCGCTGTTGCATCCGGTGCAACGAAGCGATCTCGATGCATTGTGGGATATTCCGTGACTGGAATCTCGGACGCGCGTTACTCAGACTCGGCTTATTTTTTTTTCGTCATAATATTTCTTTCGCAATTTTTTATTTTTCTCTCTCTACCTCTCTTGCGTTCTATCGTTTCTCCCATTTACATCTAATTTGTCTTCAGATATGCATATAAATGTAAATTAATTTTTAATATTTGTTTTCAGAAACAATTATATTATTTATAATAGAATATTAATTATATCGCAGTTTTATTTTTTTATTCTAATGTTTTACTTGAACAAAAAGTGAAGTGGGCAATGATTTAGCTGATTTCTTTTTGTCCGGTCATTCAAATCTCTTAACTTCTGTCGGGCGACGGTTATCCTTCAAAATATCATGGACAAAAAAGGATTGCCATAAACGCCGTATGGCAGAATCGTTTCGAGCCCAACGGCAAATCGCGGAAACGATGGCCGATCCTATCTCCCGTTCGAATTGCTACTCACTATTGCGTCCGATTGTTGTTTCGGTACAATAAAAGCCATTGTCCGGCTATCCAACGCATTACGACTCCGATAAACTCGAAACTCGACGATGATGATTTTGATCTTTATATGCCGCCGGATATCGATCAATCTCCTTCTCAATAATCCAATTCAAAATTATTGACGAAACATAAAATTATCTTTTTAAAATTTTTAACAGATAAACAGAAAATGATGCAAATTTTTACTATTTTTCGTTCTTCACATTAAGTTTGTATTTGTGATTTACTTTTCAAGAGTTGGATCGCTATTCTTCAGAATTCAAAAGTTAGAATATAACTCCAAGTTAAGAGATCAAATATAAGACATTGGCATTTGAACTCGCTTCTATTTTATTATTCGGAATCGTAAGAACGATGCTTAAGTGCCTGTGTCTTAAGCATCGTGTGTCCTGCAGCCACCGGTGATCCGTTGCACTCGACACCGTATCGTAAAAAGAGGGAAGATTCGCTCTTTCTATTCCTGATCGCGCGTTTGAGACGCATATAAAAGACTTCAAAAGGTTCACGACCGGGGAAACGGCGCGGAAATTTCCCTAAGCGGTAAAACATCGCTTCGGTTGATCCGCTACGCTGCCATGTCGTTCCACATATATTTACTTAACATTCCTTCGCAAGAACGGGACATATATCGGGATTCAAGTATCCTAGATGTTTAATTCTCCATTTCACGATTGAGTTTTATTTTTGCGAATAGTAAAAAGGATTAAGAAAATTTATTTTTGATGCTGTTCTATTTATTCCATGTCTTTTAAATCTCATTCACAAGAAAATACTAGAAGTGCAATACGTGTTAGAATATAAATATTTGAACGATATTATATTTATAAATTGAAAAAATTTATATATAAATTTCTTATAAATTCTAAAATAAATTATTCAAATATTTTTGCAATTCACTATATTCTTAAAATGTAAAATACATATGCCTTAAAATGTATTGATATTTTAAGATAATGTTTGTTTCAGTACGTATACATTAGAATGAAATATTATTTCACCCAAGGAATGCTTTATAAAAATTTCTGTTAAAAAAATTTAATTCTTTGGAATGTAGTATTTTTAAGTCGTATTCTTTAATTTCTGTTTTTTTTCGACAAAACTATTAACGGATAATTATGTTTTTAATTAGTTTCCCGAAATGAACTAATTAATTATAGGCCTGTGGGTAATAAATAATTAAAATAAGTTTCATAAGAAGAATATGCAAAATGTATTATACGTATATGGCGCATAATGATCTCTATAATGCTGCGCGATATATCTCAGCTCAGAAAGGGCAAAATGCACGAATGGGTAATATCCGCGCGCGAATGTCTGCCTGAGCGAAGGATGTTATTTCGTGAATGGAGGGATGCGCGCGTTTCACGGTGCCTAAGACTAATCAAATTTTAATAGAGGCGCTAATGAGAGGGCATTCAGCGCGGTGAAGCGGCGAAGCCGAAGGGACGGCCGTTAAGAGAAGGGCTCGCCCTTTCGCTCTGAATTAGCCTTTGCGGTTTCACGGGCGTGCATTCCAACATTCGTCTCACGTTCTCGTAAGGCGAGATAACAATTATTACTATTCGCCAGTACGACTTTTGCAATTTTATCTTTCCTGTACCTGCCCTTTCACCCTTTTCCTTTTATCTTACCCTTTAATTGTCTTTGACGCAATGCGTTCCTTTCGCCACATTTGTCTCACCGAATAATTTGCTGACATAGATCATTGATTCAAATCGAATAGCCATCAGGAGGAAATGAGGTTTGGAAAGTTGGCAAATTAATATGATATTTATTGTCCATTATTTGCCCACATTTGTCCATGAATAAACGTCTTTCATTTCCATTTAAAAATAATAATAATGAAACTAAGCACAATTAAGCAGCAATGATTTTCATGTGAAAATTGGAAAAGATTTATTACGAGCTATGCCAAAAGGAAATAAACTGTAAATTTGATTTGCAAATACGGCCTTTAAAAACACAGTTTGTAATTTTTCTTTCATTTCATTATTCTAATTTTATTTCTAAAAATACTTCAATACGCAAGTTTCAATTTATACTTTCATTCTGTCAATCTTTAAACCTTTAACGTTTTTCTTTAAAGTAAAATCTCGTTTAAAAATAATTGTAAAAAGATATACGTACATATAACGATTGTTTAAACAACTTTTTCGTCTTATTCCATGGTGCTACTAAAAACAAAATTTTTGAACTTGGAGTAAAGTCTGATTCGCGGCGACAATCAAGTAACTATAATTTCCTTTCTGTAATATTGTGCTGTCAGTACATTCGAAAAAGACGTACGCTCTTGAACAAGGAACTCTTCTCACGGAATGCTTATAATTATGAGCACGTGACTCGCTTAATTTCCTGACCGAACTCGACCAACCAATTTCCTCTGTCTGGCGAGCAACGTCGATCGGATAACGGTAGCTTCTCGATCGTAAACGTCATTTTTTTCTCTCTCTCTCCCTCCTCTTTCACTCTCTATTCGAAGATCGTTCTCGCGAATCAGTTGAGAGAAAGAGAGAAGTCGTTTTCTCGATATGAAATATCGAAGCATCACCGTTTGGTTGATGCTTCGCACTTGAAACTAATGAAATAGCTACTGCATTCCGGTTCGTTTCTTTAATCTCATATTAGATACTCTAGGTGATTTCCAAATATAATCTTGTGCAAGTAGCAAGATGATTAATGATAATCAATTAAGTATCTATTGAAGTTTGTAATTTCATGAGTAGTTTAAGTTTCAATATCAGAGAAAATAAATCATCGCGCTATAGAAATGGTTGAAATATGATGTAATATCCGAACGTGAACAAATATACTTTCTTAACGTCAGGAATAATGATGAAATATCTATATTTAGCTTAGAGTAATAATTCTTTTATTCTCTAATACATATCAGGACTATGGTCTCACTGCCAGATTTGTGAGAACAATAGGCAGAATCTATTGAAACTTGATGCTATAGGTATCAACATTATGCTACCAGAACCAGAATCCAGAACCAGTCCCAAGTTCTTCGCCGCGGGGGGTAGGCATCGCATGGCCTTTGACCCAAGAATCAGGGCATCGGTTGCTTTCTCACGTAATGGTTACGAAACCATATCTGCTTATACTCAGTTTTGCGATCACCAAATGATAATAAAAAAATCAGCAAAATTTGATTGTTACTAGAGTATTTTAATATAATAATTCTGTTTTTAATAGCTAATATAAATAAGCGTGTAGTCTCTCATTAAATTGCTTTCTTCATTTTTCTTTTTATTTTAATATTTAAAACATACATTACATAATACTATTATCTATTTATTGATTAAAAAATTAATCATGAAAAGAGGATTTAGCAGAATCTACTCTTAAAAAAGGTGCGTTAAATCGATACTCGAAAGTCTCAAAGTATTGTTGTTTCTTTTCCATTGATTGGTTTTCTTGCTTGGCTCATTTCGTGTTGCGAGAGTTACCAATAGTACATGAAAATTATTTGCTAATGTTTTTCTTCTAAAACTAATATTTTTGCTTCACTTTTTAAAAAGTTACTTCATATTGAGCTATCGAGCTGCTCGTATTTTTTTTTAAAGCGAAGCACCATTAGTCTTACATAAAATTAGTACAGTTGCTTGTCATTTGTTACAGATCTTATTTAAAAAAATGAGCGTTATTTTAGCGTGTTTCGCCGTTTTAACGTTAACAAGTTTACATGACTAGGTATAATCTGAATACTCTTGACATTTCCTATATATTTATGACTAAACGAAGAGAGACACGAATGGGTACAACGAAATAAAAGAGAAACAGTAAGGAAAGAGAAAGAGTTAAAGTAAGAGGGAATGAGAGGGACAAAGGCGGCACGCCGACTTAGATGCGCACGGGCACGTCGCATGATCGCTGAATTATCGCCGAGAGACGCGGCATAAATATGTATGCGGTAGAGCAGCAATGGTATTCCGGATTGCGGAATGCACGTACGGGAGCATGCACCGCGCCTTCGTCCTAGCATACTACCCCTCGCGACCCTCGCTTGCGACCCTCCTCCGGGTTCTTCGTGTCCCAAATGAAGATTCCTCCCCCTCGTCTTTCCTCCCCCAGTTCTTTTTCCCCTTCTAACCGCTTCTTCGCTCACGCGTGTCTACCCCTAGTTAGTCACTTTTGCTGGTTAGCTACTTTCAAACTTTTAAGCGGAAGCTCGGGCTGTCGGAGAGGAGAGAAAGAGAGGCGGCCTCCGTGTTTTTGAAAGTCGCGTTCTATCGTCCTAAATTATACGCCGTATCCTATTCCATCCCTCTTATTCTCTTTTCTTTTTTTCTTATTTCTTTTCTTTTCCTATCTATTCCACACCACGCTCGTCGCTTCTAGCGATTAATCTCGCTGGAGGCATTCCCGAAGGATACTTAGTCCTGATCTACGAGTTACATGTCGTACGACCGGCCGGAAGGGTGTATTTACTTTTTTTAGTTTTCTTATTTTTTCTTTGTTTTTTTTTTACGAAAATGCATCCGATATGATTTAACTTCATTTGTCAACTGAATTTTGTAAAATGTGATCCCAAGATAATCGTTAGTATCAGTCAATCTTTAAATTTATTTCTCGAGTAAGTTTGATTGCATGCGTGACTTTGCGTTTACCTGATATTTATGATGAAAATCAATATCATGCTAAGTATTTTTTTTGACACCGACAATGTTAAAGTTTTCTCTTTATTGCTTTTAATGTTACATTTAATATAATTAGTGAGAAAATTACAAATTAATATATTAAAGCTTCAACTTCGTTATTCTTTGTTTTCGATATTCTTTACAGCTTTAATGTATTGTAGAAGAAATTTGCATTGTTGGAGCTTTTTAAAACGAAACCACTGGGAATTGTTTTGATTCCATTCTGGGTCATGCTCGTCTTTTCGCTCATGGAATCAAGGAAGAGAAATATAACGTCTAAGCCCCTTTCCTTGGGGCGACGCGAGATCGGCCAAGAATGCAATTAAGACGTCTTGCTAGAACGATAATGATAACGAGCCTAACCGACATAGGAATTTCAGGTCGCTCGTCCTGCGTACAAACGAGAGATTGTATGATGTGTTCTCAGAGGATATTTTGTCTGTAGTTAAAATCTACTTCAGCGATTCAAATATCGCTCCCGTTTATATTACGTATATGTGTTTATGTTTTGCATTTTTGCAATAACAACATTTCGCAAATTACTTTTAAGCTGTTTTTGCAAAATGGCGCTGATTTAATAATTAAATTTTTCTTTCAATATTCTACATCGCTATAGTTATTTTTTATTATGATATCATTTTTCTAAAAGTCAAATTTTTTGCGCGTAACGTAGATTAATTTTAAATTACCATTCATTCTATGATATTTTGTATTAAAAATTTTCAAAAATATAATATTATTCTTTTACTTCATTTCTCTGTTAGGATGTGCATTCTAAATTTAAGAAATTGATCCAAGAAATTAGTCGTTATGTCAGAGAAATAAACTATTTAGCCGCTTAATTGTTTAATCATGTAAGGATGAGGAAACTAGATCTGGATTGGATATCTTGAGACGTCAGATATCTTCGGTCGGCATCGCTATTAGCACACAGAACCGAAGTGGCCGACAATATTGGCATAATTCGGTGTCTCGATGAGAACGCGACGGACAATCCTCTTACGTCGATAATCGTCTCAATTACGGCGAAGTTCCTGTAAACCGTGAAATCGAGCGTTCCTATGGGCACTACACCAAGCCATTAAATTCGCCACCGGCGGGTGATATACGCGCGATACCATCTGCAAGAATGCACCGCGTAAATTTCCGCGATGTCGGGATCGTGTTTGTTAAAAAAAACTCCGCCGCCTCGGCGCTTCTAATGATAAAATTGTAATTCTGGTTCTTCGAGTATGAATTTTTTGGATCTTTTCTGTTCACATTTAATTGCGTTTTTTGCTCAAAGATGTATCGAAGTTATTACAGACTTGTATCATTAACCCACATTTTTATCGATCTGTGTATTTTTAGCAAACAAAAATTAGCCGGACTATTATGATTTAAAGAGAATAAGTAATTTACATTTACATTCAAATACTTATATATTATTGATTTATTGATATTAGTTTATTAGAAGCAGTAATTAATAAATTAATAATTTAGATAATTTATGATTATTTAAAATGATTATTTACTATTATGACATATAAAATAATTATTTACTACCTATATAAATTCTATGTAATATAGATTAATTTAAATATATTTGGGATAATAAAGGAACGATTTGTGCATCTCCGATTTATGTTTATATTTAATATTTTATACTCGTTGACGTGAAGATGATAGACGATAGGAAATATGTTATATATTGATTTTGCTTTTACTTTTTTTATTACATTAAAAAAAAACAATCTATCGCAATATGAAAACTAAGGCATATGTAACACAGGAATTAGTTAAAGTTTTTGAATTACTCGAAGCTTTACAGACATACATCAAACTACTTAACTACTTCTCTCCCCATCCGATTCTCCCTTCTCGCGCGAATACAATTGTTCCAATTATACTAGTATCGATAACACCCGTTGAATCTCGTTGTCACGTCAGAATTGCTCGATTCGCGACCGGATTGAGATGATAAACAGCCGATGGACAAATCATCGAGATTTACATCAGAAACCATTGCGTTCGCTACGCAATTATGTGATTTACATGTTCGTGCGAATGCGATTGGTCCTCGTCGATCGCTACCAGGAGCCTATCTACTGCCGCTCGTAATTCATGTAAACGTTCGTGTACCAGCAAGACATTACAGGAGTTCGAAGCAGTAGACAGAGTAAACGACATAGTTATTGTCCGTTTAAGAAATATTTGCTCTACGCTGCGAAAAGATCGATAGGTTTCTCGTTAAAGATAATATACCAATTTTACTTGTTTTATTGCTACTTTTATATAGGAAGTATAAAGCATATAAATTTTTTTTAAATGAATTTTATCGAAAGTCGATGAAAATATTTAACTATTATGTTAAGTGCGTAAGAAAGCTTAATAATATATGTCTTCTGTCTTTGATTCGTGGCGTTCATATGTAGGTAAATAGTAGGCAAATTAATATATTTAAATTAGTGTTGGACTTAATACGAGATATATTCGAATTCATCGGTAATTTATTAAAAACTTTCCGTTTATTCGTTTTTTTAATTTGCAATCATAATTGTACCATCGAGTGGATATTATTATAACTTTGTTAGTATTTTTTTTTGCATTATTTTTCTATCATAATGTTTATAAAATGCGCGTCGCTTGCGATTAACCTTGTAAGTGTCGTATGAAATATCATGCAAATTGTTGTACACTGATAATTAATACGCGCGTGTTACTGTTGTATTTTCGCGAGTGAATTGTGTGAGGGCAATGGAATGCGAATTTCCTGAAAAGAGAAAACATCGAGCAACTCTGATGTGAGTAAAAGAATATGAGTAAAAAAACATGGCTAATGGTTAATTGTATATATATATAGGTATATTGAATTTTTGATACCATGTTAAACTTTTCTATTATTAACCGTTTATATCAATTAATTCTTTTATAATCCATATAGTATCTACATATAAAAAGTCCAATTGATAAAATCCATTGAAAAGTGAAAATTAATATCACCGGAATTTTATGAAAATAAATAATAATTAATAAATTATATAGGCAGCTACTGATCGGAGATCATAAATTCTATACAACATTGACTTTGCGATTGCATAATTCTCGTGAATTCTAAACTAAATGAAAACTATCACGATTCAATATTCACGTACCTATTAGGATTTTGGACAGTAATTAATCTTCTGAATACTATTGATGTTTTGTATGGTATTCACGGGACATTTTTGTATATGTGTCTAGAGAGCTATAAATACACAGATCATAAATTTAAGAATAAAGCGATCCATGAATGTGCACCATAATCCAACATTCTATACTTTATGGATTTATGGACTGGAAACGCACGGCTTTATAGAATTATGGAACTGTATCTATAGAAATCTATGAAAGCTGCGTATTCTGTATATTCAATGCATATGAAACTTTATATTGATCCACATTTATTTACAAAATAATCATAGATATTGTTTTATGACATGAATTCTTACATAGATTTGTGACCATAATGATGGTTAAATAAATTTAATACAATGTAATTTTGACTGAAAAATTCACCGCAACTTTTTTACAACGTAACTTTTTATTTTATGATTTATTTTAATTTAATCTTTAAAAAATATTATTATTACAATTTTATCTTAAGAGTATGTTGTGGTATTGTATATTCTCCAATTGTCACAACTATCAATTGATTTCTTATTCTCTTTTTTATTATCGCAGAATAACTTTCTTATTTTCAATATAATAACTGCTCTGATTATTAAATATCTTACCTATCATTTCGGAATGGAATGGTGGAATCAATTCGTGGAATTTATATCACCGTGCGTTGGCACAGATTTATTCTATGTAAAGCAGGAGATATGCTAGCGATGCGATAAACTGATAATCACATTGGATACCTCGTTGCTGCGTTCTCGATGGCCCGGACGAATCATGCTTACGCGGCTGATGCAGTTTCGAGTGCAGCGATGAGCTATTATATCGCTGATCACTCTGAAAAGTGAAGTAACGAGATTTATATTCGCATTTCTCATGACGCAAGCGCTTCATAATACCACCTTGTAACTTGCATCCTAAATAGAGATTGATTATTATCGATGATTTTATAAGTGTTATATATTGATGCTCGAGAAATTAACAATACGTTTACCGAGGTAAACGTATTCTTAAAACTGTTTTATTTTTTGAGTTAATATGGTATTTATTTATTTAAAATACTGTATTTATTTATTTAAAATACTGTAATATACTTTTAATTTATTTAAGAGAAAAGGTTTTAATTATTTATTGTACTAGATTAGTAAACTGAATGAAATAATAATTTTAAATTAAATTCTAATTAATCAGATTCTCTAATTTTCATGGATAAAAAATCAAATCAAACCAATCATTTTGATTACATTTAAACGAAATCTAACGAGGTATTTATATTCAATTTTGCTTTAAAATTTTATTATATAATCTAAAGTCGTATTTACATCGTAGAGCAACGTTGCGTTGTTTCTATTGCGTTCTATTCATAACTGAAGTTAGTGTTCGATAAGAAGCTATAAAATCAGGATTACACGTGGTCGTAATCGTCTATTTTCGAGATTCACAGTGTGACTTAATCTGAAGCACATGTGGTTCAGCTTTGATACCGCGGTAAACAGGTCGTCAAGTGCGGCATAAAACGCTAATCCAGACCTACACGTGCAGTGTATGCGGTATTGCAGCATTGTTGCATGCCTGAGACTGATCGACTCGATTCACCGCGTACTCGCAAGTAAGTGCGCGATTTGCGTGAACGACCGGTCAGAAAGCCGTTTATCCTTGCCATTATACGAGCGTATGCGCTCCGCGTGTGCTCGCCGATCAGCCTGTCGTGCATTTGCATAGTATCCATAATTTGAGTATTCGAGTCGGAATCTTGCTGCAGAGACAGTTGCGCAAAGCAATCGCTTTAGCCGGAAGCCGCTCTTACGTAAAGCGAAAGTTTTTAAAAGTGCAGTTACAAGAGTCGCACGTGCGTCTTTGCGATCAAATAGATAAATATCGGTCTAGAAACAAATGTTATCGGGTGCTTGTGAAAGTTTAGCGTGAGTGTTAAGCAAAGGAATTTAAAAACGAGAATTGCGTGCAATAATTTTAATCGGAATTCTGCTATTAATTTTTCTACGTGTTTAAAAAGTAATGACGTGTTTAGAATAGTACCGATTTAAATTGCATGTTATTATATATTTTTTTGTAGAAAATATTTTATCATATTCGTAAACTTTTGACGAGTTAAATTGTAAGATCGGCACTTTCCTCAAATTTGTCATCTTTCACTCCCCGAAATTAGTTATCAGTTTTTCTTTCATTGCGTGGTGCAAATGAAAATTCAATATTATTCATATACAACGATTCTCTCGAACGTCGAATAGCACAGTCGCGCAAAGCGGCAATTTTTTTGCCAGTGACGTTATATTTGCAAGTGCACCAGCGAAGTCAATATCGGCGAAGAATCATCAAGATTTGTATCGGTCGGCACGCCATTGGCGATGCATTTTCGCGGTTTACATAGGATGCCGGACGTTATTGACCTCTTGCAAATTGGAATTCGGAATCACCTGGCGCGGCGGCCGCGCCTGCGACTCGTGTAAACGCGTAATACATATGGGCGCGTTGCTATTGGCCTCGCGCAAATTGAAACTCGGAAAACCTACTGCAGCTTCGTTTACGATTTATGCGACCGTGTAACTCGCATTGTAACTGGTGGTATTTATCGTTCGCGTGTAACTGCCGCATTAACGAAAACAGGGGGGAAAAAGGAAACACGCGAAGGGGTAGAGGTAAAGATTGATCGACGGTTTGCACATTTGAATCGCAAAATTTCCAAGTCCACAATGAAGGTTTATTCATATCGGAATTATGAAAATTGTTCTTACGTTACTTGACCCCTTTTTGGCAAAAGTGTTCTTTTTATGGCAAGTATAATGTAACATACACTGAGAAAAGAATATAGTTACTTTTGGTCTCAATCATAATTTTATAATATTTCTAGTACGAAATATGATTAACTTAACTATATGCATCATTATGTTAACCATAATTATCGTTAGAAATATTATAAAATTGTGGTTGAGACCAAAAGTAACTATATTTTTCTCTCAGTGTATGTAAAAAGAATTTAAACGATATGAAATATTCTTTTAGATATAAATGCATAAATAATATTCGATTATCTTTTTTAATTATTTATTCGTATATATACTATTTAGAAGCTTTTTATTTCTGACGAGGCAATTTTTTAAGGCAGAGGATGTTAAAAACACTTAATATCTAGAGTTTCTAACAGTGAATACTTCAATTCATCATTATGTTTGATTTGAAAGGAATGTATCAAACTACGGTGGTAGACCTTTTCAGATATATTACCATGAAAATATCCGATTTCTCAGTTCGTTCTTTTAAAGGTGAGACAATCGCTTTGAAACAAATCGTGCTAAGGAGGCAAAAGAGAGAAAGAAGAGCGCCGGGAACGGCCAGAGGAACCGACAATCCAATCTAATTATCCGTAATGCGCCGGAACACGGAAACGAAGGCTTGTCGTTCCGCCTCACCCTTTCCGGTCGTCGATGTTATTCATTTGTTTGTCCGCGACACAGGACTTCCCTTCCTTCTCCAGCTTCTCTTCTTCCGATACTTCCCGCACCTCGTTCATATCGAAACGATTTGCAAGTTAAAGGTTGCCGAAAATCAATTTATCAAGTGTCACAACAAAATTGCGCGATACGTGTGGAAACGTCGTAAAGCATTACGCTTTATCTCATTCAAGAGATAGATTATGAGAGCTTTATATAATTTTGTAGCTGTATCAGATATTTCAGAATGAATAAAATGATAGTTGAAAGAATAATTCTACCTATTCACACAGATAAAAAGCAGATAATGAAGTTTCGGAAAAAATCGCGTTTTATCTGTCGGTGGACTATTATCTTTTGTTGCACATGTTATTGAACCGACGATTAGAAAAAAATTGGATGAACAATTGATGTATAATATTAGACTATATTATTATGGTTCCGAATTGAAAAAAACATTGAATAGATATTTTTAACGCGAATAAAAGATATTCCTCTTAAATCAATCTCTAGTTAAATGACAAATAATTTATTATGGAAAAGGTGAATTTTCTTGCCTCCAGAACTTCAATTACGTCTTAATTGTCGATATTTCTTAATGGAATTTATTAGAATGAAAATTTAAGGCACTTACAACACGAGCACGATCCGATAAAAAATGATGCAGAAGAGCCAAGAA
>VBVR01004755.1:309-13703 GCA_011638315.1 Tetramorium parvispinum | reverse complement strand
TGTGCTTTTTACGCCCGCTACGGCGGTGGCGGCGGCGGCGGCGGCGGCGGCGACGGAGGCGTCGCCTTTTATCGCCCGCCGATGCACTTCCTCGCGTCGCGTCCCGGCGACGAAAGTAATTTTCTTAGACCGCTATCGCGCGCTCCACGTCTTCCCGCGACGGGTCGCTTAAAAAATGCATCTCCGAGAAATCGATGTGTTATCGGGAGAAATGTTACGTGCATGCAATTTGTGAAATAGCACTCCGAGTGATGTATGGTGTTCGCGTACCTCTTGGATTCCGGGATCAAGCACCGTGCCTGCTTATTTTACATTAAAAACGGGATCGAGGCCGACAATATACCGAGAAATGTCGAAGCGTTTTATGCCCGTCGTTAAAAATCCGATAAGATATCGTGCCATTCTTTCTCACAAAAGAATCAAATTGACAGCATTACAGCCGTTGCGTTACACACAAACTTTCCATAGTTAAAAGTTAATACTATCTGCAGAAGACGATCTAAGAATTGTAGGTCGAAAGTTTCATACAAGTAAACAGATTTGTTAAAAACATCATTCCGAGGGAAGTTTCTGGAAGAAGTAAAAACTTGATCGAACAGCGCGGTGATATATATCCAAGAGTGACCCAATAAGAAAATATTTTCTCTTTTGGAGCAATGAGTTACGCTAAACTGAAATAAAATGTTAAGGCGATTATTAATCGCGGAAAGTGTGGTGCACGACGGCACGATTTAGGTAGCGGTTCGAGCTCGAGGATGAACCGGTGCCATAGGTCAGGTATGAATTCTTGATGTCGGGAGCCTCGGGGTACGACCGCAGACACCAGGATCCCACTGCGCTGGCAACCACCGGTGCCTTCCACTGACAATTCCGCGGTATGTTAACGTCACTGCGTGCGAGAGCTAAGGTGAAATTCTACGTTCGTTCTCCCGGCGATTATTTCAGATGAATCATCCAATGCGACCTCATCGAACGAACGCTATCATCTATCATCATCAGCAGTAGACCACTAGAAGCTGTCCAATAAATTATCAATTTCTTAGCTGCGAGTTGACCTACTTTTTCCTTACGTTATAGCCATACTATAACATTATAGAGTAACATACGTTATCGCTTTCGACTTATCGTTACAGTTATAATCATTTTCTGTTTCAATTCATGATATAAAATATAATATTGCGAAAACTAAAATGTTCAAGTGGAATACACAAAAGAAATTTTGCTACCAAGATATTAATTGCACAAATTAGTTCTATTTCGCGTTGCGGATGATCGTTTAAATTTGACCATGCAAATTTACTTCTGTGTCTACCGACTCATGTCACATAATTAGTCCAAGCGGTTCTCCGAAACATGCACAAATCCCTGTCACCGTCTCCCCTGAACTGAATCTTTGATAAAGAAAACCGACGGCGATGTTCAACGATGTCCTCGTGGCATGAGTTGAATATTCGGAGAAACCGCGAACATTTACTGCTTTAGTCACATATACACTGATTGTGTAATGTCCGTCGCAAGGGCGACTAGGTAATTAACAGATACCGCTAATTGAATTGAGCGCTGGGCAATGTACAGCCAAGTAATGTTTCCTAAAGTTTTGTGCAGGAATTTAGATTTTGGAACATATATTTTCTTAATGTTCGTGCTCAGCGTTAATCCTACGTTATTAAAATATAACCTACTTACGATACTTATAATATTATTACTTACAATAAAGAAATAATTCGTATAATTGCGACAATGAATAAATTATGATAATCTTTCGCAGTAATAAAATTAGCAAGAATGACAAAAATTATAAAAAAATATCGTGTAGTGATAATTAAATTTAAAAAATAATGTTAACCTTAAATTAAAATCATAAGAATTAATAATACTTATTGCTCTTTAAGGTACACGCGGATCGGTCCTGCGTAATGATAGTTAATAAATCGATGATCATTTCCCAAATGGAGAGGCGCCTACATCGTGTATCAGCGAGTGGACGCGTTCTGGCGGTTCGCCGAAATTCAGAGAATCGCGGTCGAGAAATCGGCGACGGCGATCATGTCGCTAAAACTCGAATTATCCCCGGGACCCCCGGACCGGAAGATCAGTTCCCAATAATCCGCGGCACGCGCATTTACATCCGAGAACGAGGCAATAAATACGGCGTTTACACGGCGGTCCACCTGCACGGCACGGACACGGCCCGGTCGTTCTCTGAGCAACGATGGGAAGGGACCGGGATAAATTCCTGGCCACCGGCCAGTATTTCGGGTTTCCGAAGCCGTTTCGTCCGATACAAATGGACGCCACCGACAACCCGGGGAACTGCGAAACTACGAAACTACGGTACTAAATGGACCTGCTGCCGCCGTCGCCACTGCCGTCGCCAGTGGCGGGTTGCGAAAGAACGCGAACACGTGGCCGAACGGGTGACAATTAATGAACTCGTCGTGCAGTTACACGGGATCGTGCCAGGTTCATCGTTTGTGCTGTTATTGGCAGATACTGGGAGATCGGTGGTTGTGTCATGACATCAATGGCTCTTCCATTATAAGTAATTGAAGAGGCTAATTTAGATTTTAAAGTTACTAGCTAAAATAATAAAAGCGTATTCTTCAATCAAATAAATTTTGTTTCAGTTTAAGCTTTTGGTTCATTCACTCAAATTTTCATTAAATTTAAAATATATATACTTTTGAGATTTCATGCAAATCTTACGGAGCATAGAAAATATTAATAATATGAAATATATTTTACAACACATACACACATAATCCATAAGTTTCCTTCAAATGCATTTGTACATACAATTTTCTAACAAAATGTTATCTAAAAGAATTAATAATTTCTTTGTTTGAAAAATGTACAAAAAAAAACAGCGACAGTAGAAAGACAAAAAAGAAAGGAGGAAAGTCGGATGGACATGGAGTCTGTTAACGAGGAGTTTCGAACGTCCAGATCAAACGAAAGCGGAAAATAATATGACGAACAATTTGAGAGATTACAAAAGCCTGTCCTGATTTCGAATCGATCGAATCTGCCGTGCAGCCCAGGTCTCCGAGCCCATTCGAACCCATTGCCCCCTCGATCATGGTGGGCCCAATTTCCACCTCGCTTTCTCTGATCGAGTCCACCGCGCGGTTCGCGTTTTGCATTCTGTATTTTGCATTTTGCCACGCGCGTTCGCCTCGCGCACGTCGTCGCGCAAATTTAGCGTAAATAATTCGAGCATTTGCGTTCTGCTGCCTCTCCGTCGAGGACAAAACCATCCTCCGCATCGACGTGTTCACAGGTACGTGGACAGACGTGTCTGTCCGTGTGTGTGTGTGTTGTATGTGTACATAGGTGCAATTTGTGGATGTGTATGTGTGCGTGAGACTGGTACGTGATGTGCATCGATACGAGCGAATGCATATAGGCCTTTCATACCTACGAAATGAGAATTCTCTTTCCCTTTTGATCCAAGGTTTGAGCATCAAAAAGGATCCACGTGACTTTTCTACATTTGAAACTAAATGCGGCTGACCGACATTGCATTTCAGGCTCAACTATATTGACTATGTCTAATAGTATTTGTATATTTGTACTTTGTGCAAAGTCGTTTTATGCGATTTTGTTTAGAAATGAATCAAATTTAGGATCATTTTTAACTGTAAAATATACGATCGTCAGAATAATGAAGATATAGGTGCGTAGTCACGTCACGGATTACGTCATAAGCAACCTACGTCACAGTTCGAGAGATAAACGAGAAATCGGTCACCACGTGACATTCGCGGTATTTCAACAGTCACTGCGAGAATATCGATGCTATTAGTTTAGCACTTGACAAACCGGCCTGTGGATTAGAGCCAACTTTGACATTTAAAAAGTTCACAGCATTACGTGTATAAATATCAAAATAAATATCAAAATAAGACGTAAATCTCCCGAATTTAAATATTTATTATTTTATTATCCTCTATCTGAAAAATATTAATTTCAATTTTTAAACAGCTGTCAAAAAAACTAAATTTATACACTTTTCAGATTTCAATTTGGCAAGCTAAATTCCCATTTAATCTGGGAACATTTATGTTCAAACAAGATCTAAGTACAGAAATAAATGACCTTTCATTAAAATTTAAGATTACTATCACTGAGAAATCATCGTGATAGGAGAACTATTGTTTCGAAAAACCTCTCGTTGGAGTAATCTCGTCAAGTTTCTCTTTCCTTCCGAAGTTTAATTGTTAAATTTACAAGAACATTACCACAATTTTATCTTTAAAGAAGGAACTATATAAGAAATTATCGCTCTTTCCTACACACGATGAATCAAGGAGCCATTCTTAAAAAGACCTGCTACCACGATCTGCCGCGCGCACGAAGAGAGTTAAAATCTCAACTTGGAAAATAGGGAATCCTTTCGCGGAGGATAAGATCGTTATCCCCGAAGAGTTTCCGCGCGACAAGTGAATCACCGTCCCGAGAACAACTCTAGCTGGCGGAACGGCTCCGTGGGTATTCCCGTTAAGTAAATATGCACATCGAAGCAGACAATCCGGCTATTGCCGGGAGAATACGCGAATATTTCGTCAACATGGCTGCCGGCAAGTCTCTCGCGCGATTTCCATCTGGCACAGATGAGAGACGCGGAGGACGGCGCGGAGGTACGAGCGAAGGCGCGCGCGGAGATAAGAGGGACGAGATAAGAAGGGGGATGGAGGACACGTTTTCCAGCATCCCCCGTAGCGCGCGCGCGTCTCGGTGAAGTGAGACGTCTTAGCCGTTGACGGCGGATGGTCGTCAACGTGGAAAACGCGAGCGAGACCTGTGGGAAGGAAGAGGTTTGAGGAGCACGAGAAAAGAAGGGAGGAGGGGGCGTGGAGGGTGACGAAGAATTCCAACGAAGGAAGCGGGACGTAAAGCGGCGAAGACAAGGGTGGCGGAGCACAGGCCCCGCGAGAAGGCGTCGTCTTATTTGGACGCTGATTTGAGGCGAACGTTCGAGAATTTGACATTTCCGCCAACTTTCCGAGGCTTACATAACCCTCGCGCGCGCGCGCGCGCGCGCCTTCTCCCCTTCCTTCCTCTCTCTATCTGGGAAACGCGGTTCCTTCCTTACGTATTCGCGAAAAAGAAATAACGCGAGAATCTCCAAATATCAAGGGACAGTTTGATATCGAAGCTGATGTTTTCTAAGTAATATTTATAGATATTACCAATCTGTTTCCGTGCATCATATTTAGCGCTAAATTTCACGCTAAATGCAGCCGCCTAATTGGAATTTTTCTCATCTAATATGATAGATATAATCATAAGTTAAGGATGACATTTTTAATCACATTTGTCGCGATAATATTTTAATCAATTTTTCTGAAATATTTTTAATACTTTTGAATAATTATTTATATAATATATTTTATTAAATTATTATTACAAACAATTAATAATAATATATTGATAATTATTAATAATATTATTATTGAGTAACATATTGATTTGTCAAACCTTAAATATCATATTTCTATACGTAGATTGTTTTTATAAATTGAGCTATATTTTTTTTACTAAATTGCTGAGTAAACGTAATAGGAATAATTATTAATTTATTACTCAGTTGATTTTCTAGAGCTAAATGATTGTTTTTTCAAGCATAATAATCGGACTTTAAGTCATATCTATGCAGAAATGATACGGAACATCAATGTGTTCTTCCGGAAACACAGCACATGGACGAGAGCAAGATACATCCTCTTCAGGCAACAAGAAGAGGGCGACAGCCGGGCATCGACAAGGGGATGGAAAGCGTGCTCTGGCAAAACAATCAATTATCCGGGAAACTTTTGAAAGCGATGGGATCGGGGTGGCTTTTTCTATAGCCGAAAGCCGATTCCCGCGATCAGTTTCGAAAGAGGGACGCCTAAAAAGGCTGGCAGGAGAGTGCGATGAAGACGAGAGAAGAGAAAGGGAGCTAGAGAGGGGAAGAGGGAAGGGAGAGAAAGTAAACGAGTGAGAGAGGAGAGCGCAAGAGATCGGCTACTTTAACCCAAGTCTTGAAAAGTTCTTCGTACGGACAAGCAGTCCCTTCACTCACCCCCTCCTCCCTCCTCAACTCCTCCCCTGACCAGCTTGCCACCCTGCCTCCTTCTCCCATGTTCTTAGGGGTGAAGGAATTGATTCGTGTTCCGTACTTTTCACGATTACAACGACTGTCGAATATAAATCGACGAGAGCGATGGAAGGACAAGTTTCTGCCGAGTAAGAGCGTACAACCTCTCCGGCAAGATTTAATTGCGGAATACGAGAATTCGTCGATGTAATTTTTGTTATTATCGAGACTTCTTGAAGAAGTATAATAGACCGGATTTGAATTCGCTTATCAAGATTGTATTCCTAAGATTTCGATTTTATTGGCATTTTTAAAGTAAATATGTTTTCTTTTTTCTAATGTCAGCTCAATAAAAATTCATAATTAAATGTAATAATGGAATTTCATATGGAAGTTTTCGTTTTTATTTTATTTCATATTAATGTAACTTTTTGGATAATTATAAAGTAATATTTAGTTAGAAATATTGTGAAAATAAACGGTTATGAATATTATTCGCTATTTAATCTATTTAATGGAAAACGAATTTATTCAAATCAGAATGTATGCGTGTCTGTAATACGAATCTATTCTAATCGATGATCTTCGAAGAGATGAAGTCTGCGGAACCGTTGTGAAGATACACGATGAAGTGCATTTAATATGCACGCCACGAAGTCGGAATGCCTCCGCCGTCTAATTTATGCGATTGCGGGCCCGGTCTCGCATTTCGCGCCATTGTTCTCATACAATAAGTCTCGCGGTTAAGCGTCATTCCTTTCGATTTACCCTCGGTAAACGCAAACTCCAAGATTCTCTACTGATTCCCCTTATCGGAGAATTTCCCAGCCATTATAAGAAGATCACGATGAAAATATATTATTACAATATAATTTAGTTATATTACATTATTTATTTTTGCAAATGTTTTAACTGAGAAATATGTTAACAATAGTTAAAAAAATCCTGATACGATATACATCTATAAAAATAAATGTAAGAATCGAATTTTGTTTATTTGATAAATAAATCATTATTCGTAAGTAACGCTATTCATTACAATTTTTAGGTGGTTGAAATATATGATGCGGACCATCATGGAAGGAAATTTGAAAAGTTAGTGTCTGAATGGAGATATTCTCGCCGAAGAGAATTATACGTTGTCGAGGTCAACGAGAAGAGAACGGATGCTGTGCGGACAAAGTAATCTCAGCCCGTTTGGGAAGCTGGAGAGAGTCGAGGAAGATGGCCAGAAGTGCCAAGGCGATCTTCCCAAAGTGCGGACTCGCATCAATTAACGCCAAAACTCTGAAGGGGTCTTCAAAGGAAAGACGGTCGGTCCATTATTCGCGTAGCACTCGCACTGCTATTGAGGCGGATTTATCCAGTCGAGTAGTATCCATTCTAACAAGAAGATCTTAGCAGGCAATAATCCAAATGTCGAACTTATGCTCGATTCTAATTGGAAAAGTTGGGTCTAGTAATCGAAGGTTTGTAATGATTTCTATCGCGACGCTCTCACTTAAAACTGCCAGATAAAAGTATAAAATTGCAATTTCTATGAATGGATCATTAAAATTTCCTTTTCTACGTAGCAGTAGCTACAAAAACTTTAAAGAATAAATATGATAAATCAACATACAAGAAGAAAAAGATTGTAGTTATGCATAAAACTCATTTTAGTTTTAATTTACTTCATTACATAAAAAATAAAAATCAATTGTGATATACTGTCGAACCTTAATTTGCTAATTTTGTTTATATCTATGTTTATTGTCTATTATTAAAAATTTATTTCTTACTTTTACGCTAATATTTTTATTGGCTGCCTTATGTGTCCATAAAAGTATGTGATGCGTAAAAATAAATGAAAGTAAAAACAGTCAATTTGCTAGAACAGCTGAATAGATATGGCTGTGGAAAAAAATAGAATTAAATGCGATATTCCATCTTGTTGTACCTCACGGTTCCTTATCGTCGAGCACAAACTCGAGCCACTGATAGGATATGTACGCTGTTAGCGAAATCGGCCTAGCGAAAATAAGCTTAATCTCGCTGAGTGAAATCGCTGCCAAATGTAATGCATCTCCTGTCGGTAAACGAACGGTTTCTCCCCTGTCGATGAATCCGCGAACGCGAGATGTTGCCGAAGGGGAAGAAAAAAAAAGCGGACGAGATGTAAAGATTAGAAGGAAAGAGAAAAGGAGAAAGGGGGTTGAGAGAGGGAAACAGAGGAAAGCGGAGGGTACGCGAGAGTCAGAATCCGTGCGCGTGTTTCAAATATTTTATTTCTACTCGTGTTAGCAAAAAAAAAAGAGAGAAAGAGAGAAGGAGTGAGATAGAGAAGGAGTGAATTCGTAGAAGTCGAGAACGCCACCCCGCGCTTCTATCCCCTTTTTATTCCTTTTTCTCTCTAGCACCGTCAATAAAACTCAGGATATATAAAAGTGAAGGCCTGACCACTGCCGTCGATCTCCGATCGGAAGAAATCTTGCCAAAAGGGGGCGAACCGCATCGCGGAGTCCATTTATGTCCTGTTTCATTCTGAACACGGACACCTCAATAGAGAAGATATCGGGATGGCATACGTGCCGCAGACGGTCGTATCGTGCTGTTCCCATCGAATTTAATACGCTTTATATTTATTTAAACTTTCGAAGCAAATTAGAGAATTTACTTTTTGTAAATAGAAAGTATTTCAAGTCCTCCGCATGTTGTCACTTTTGGCATAATACTTGTGACAATTGCTGTTATTTACAATATTCAATAAAATATTCAAGATAGATAATGTTAACGTTGATTTACACGAAAGATAGCGATAATGTTAAAATTCTTATCTAACTATCTAATTCATATACAATATATTTGTATATTATTCCTTTCAAATTAGATTTTATAGTTTCATGTTATATTTAACATGACAATGAAAAAAAAATAGTGAAAAAATAAAAAAGAAAGAAAATACATATCACCTTTAGAAAATATTAAAGTTAATTGATTATCGTACGCTACATTAAACTCTATTGTGCACATGTATTAATCTTATAAGCAATGCTTAATGCTAGTTATAATATACTAGTTGAACAGGCAAGTGCAAGAAGTAACTATGTTCCATTTATAGTTGCCTTATGCTTATCGACTTTAAAGTTAAATTGATGGTCATAATAATACAACCTAAACTACACACGAACCTTTAATCGATAACGCAACTGTACTGAACACTATTTGTATTGTTAAAGAGCACATATTGGATACACATATGTGTATACGCAGAATTAAAATTTATATACAAAAGTGTAATAAAAGAAATCAAATTTACTAATAAAGAAAAGTAAATTATTTTAAAATGTAAAATTGAACAGGATTCATGAAAAATGTTCGATGTATTCTAAAGAAATCTAGACATAATTTAATTTTCATAATTCCAAAGTCGCATAAATTTATCAATACAAATAGAGTAATCTACTTCGTGACATTTGTATCGAACATCGCTCAGAAGCTCAATTTACAGGTTGTCTTGTGTCTGCACGATGTCCCTCGCGTTCCGCTTCGAATCGGCACCCACCTGCCCGCTCGACCGACATTCGCGGGAGGCATAGATACCTACCAGGAAACGGGGGGCTTGCAACATTTATGCGTTTACGTCGATCGCCGATATAAATACTGCAAGACCTCACTATAGAGCTGGGAAGCCGCTATTTACAGCTGTACGCCGTCGCGGACGTCGCGAGACAGGGGTGTCATTTCCTACGAACTTTCCTCGCGACCTCCATGCACACTTATGCATTGGCAATTCCAGTTATGCAACGAAATGTGTGACAATCGGTAAAAGATAACAATTCTTTTCCTCCATTCCCCTTCCCCCCCCCTCTCTCTCTCTCTCTCTCTCTCTCTCTGTCGTTAATCCATAATCGCTATATTAAATTTTAATTATTTTTTATTTACACATATTACGAAATCAATTAAGACATGGGTACTGAAATGGTAATAATATAATTCATTTGTTGTAAAAAAAATTTAACTTTAAAATTTAATAAAAAATAACGTGTATCTTACATATATTGTATATTATATGTAATGCACGATTACACGATATGATGCAAAGTAGAATTTTATTATTTACACATATCAAATAATTTATTCCTTATAAAATGTGCGGTAATATTAAACCACGAGATATATACATTTCAGCTAATAAATGCCAATTTTCGTACTTATATGTATTTATCATATACAAAATATATTATTAGAATTAATTAGCAAAGTATTTAATATGGCATACTAAACAGTTACCAAATATAATTTCTTCATAAAAAAAAGTTTTATAGTTAATCCAACGTCATTACACGATATGAAATTAATCAAAAAATTCATTCATGTTTTTCATTAGAGTGAAATCTATATAGGAAAAAGTGAGCAATTTTGTATTGTTCTGATATGATTTACTTTTCTCTTACGGTATGCAATAAAATTACACTGTATGCAAACTCGTTGCATACAAATTTTATACGTAATAAATTCATATTATTATTCTTAATTGTTCGTTATTAGAGAAGAACACAATTTAATCTATTTCAAAAATGTAATTTATCTCTTCACACCTAATCACTAGTCATGTTTATATCTCGATAAATTATTATCGGTACAGTTGAAAATTTTTAACGAATTTATCCATAATAATATACATATGTACAATGCATCAATCGAGTCACCTAATAGGAAAATAGATCTAATAAGGTTTATCGTTCAATAATAAATTATCAACTTGATAAATGTACAACGATATTTAATTTATCTCGAAATTCAAAGTAAATTATACGCAAAAAAATAATTAAATATTAAATTATAAAATATTATTGGACAATAATACTTAAGTTAATAATTACAACTTTTATAAAAATAAAAATCGTAAAATAATTTATCCAGGAAGCAACTGATTTCGTATAATGACGATATTTTTCTTCCTTAACGTCTAAGATAGTGATGTCACAAAAAGAATAGTTCTAGTTTAAAAATAAACGGATAAACGCCGAGTGATAGTAAGCGATCGCATAGAGAAAATAATTGGGCCGCGGTGAAGTCGCTTAATTATTTAGCAGTGAAATCGAAGCGCATTTAGCATGCAAATGGCTATCGAACCGCGCGGATACGGGTTTTACACCATCGTTGAATCCCAACATTTCCCGTCCGACGTATCGACATCCATCGTTTCCCACCCTCGCCCTAACTATTTTCCTCACACTTTCACCTTCTTAACGGTAAGTGTAAAACTCAACCATGTCTATCCACATATACATATGCGTATGTATATATTTCCCATTACATACACATACTCCAAAGAAAAACAAGGTCACGAGGTCTCGCGACATATTAAATGTAATTATTATAATTAATCAAGAAGTAAGAACACTGTACATTAATTATCAATTATTATAGTTAATTAAAATATTTTTGCCGACATCGAAATTCCACGACACGTTACGTATTGATATAATTGTAGTGTGTCACTTTTTACAGCGATGTGATAATTAATATTGCAGTGTCGTCTTGTTTGTCTCGTATGTTGAGATTGCGTTGCTCGGCTTCTTCGAACGGCGCCGCGGCGCACATCTTTTTTTGCTCGTGTCTCCCCGCCTCTCTTTCCCATTCACTGCATTACTAATACCATCGCCTCCAGCCTCTTGCATCCACGAGCCGCATATTCGTATCCGAGAAAATCCGATAATTCCTGCCGCAGCGACGCGACGCGACGCGGGGCGCGGCGGGACGGGAGAAGAACGAGAAGGAAGTAGCGGAAGAAAAGGAGAAACGGAACGAGACAGAGCGGCTAAAGCCAGGTCGTTTCCGCAACGAGGTTGGTGCTTTGCTCACGGCACTATGCATATAAACTCGCACGCCGCTCCGTTGCAACACGCCAGTTCGCAGTAACCTCGCGAATAACGTGTATCTTCCTCAGCGATAAACAATTTTCCCGTGCGAGCTGATAGAGTACATCGAGAGTACGCGTTAACGAGTCCGTGTAATGTGTCTTCATTGTTAACGCTTAGAAGGAAGGAAACATCGTGGGAAATGCTTTCCTCCGTGAAGCACGCTGAAACACGCGTCTTTTACATCACCTACATATGTGTGTCATAAAGAATGATGGATTAATTAGGAATGAAAGAATTATATTTTAGCTACTCGAATCAAATAAACATTTTGAAATAATTCTGTTATTTAAATAAAATAATTTAAAAATAATTGTATTAAATAATTATATTTTTAATTAGTATACCTAATATTGAATAAAATCATATTGAATGGTAAATTAAAAAGTAGGACGATTGTATTTAATGCATTAAATGTAGTCTACAAATTCTTAAAAAATAACGCTTTTTTTACAACTCTTCGTCTATCTTTTCTGATGCTCAATTTTCAAGAACGCTGTGACGTTAATATTCGCTCAAAAAAACGACGCTCTAATTCGAGGTTCTCAACGTCATACAAGATAATCTTGCACAATCTCGGAAAATGACCTAAATATCGTGCGTCTCCATTTTTCCGTAATCCACGTAGCGGATGCAGTCGCTTAATAACCGCTGGCGACGATCCTAAGTCCGCGCATAATTATGGATCCACCGACACTCGACGTCGCTGGTGTAACGACCATGGCAGAAACTCACATACACCTCGACGCATTCACCCACGCACGCGAACCGATACGTACACGTACACCCTCACACAGACCGCAGGCACTTCACCCACCAGCGTCGTGAAACATATACCGCGGAGGGGATGAAAACAGCCGTAGTACCATCGGTACACACACGGCGGGACACTATCTCCAGTAGCAGACGTCGCTGAAGATACAGCGGGGGTTGCTCGAGAGTTACCGCCGGTTCATTTACCGGTATTGTTGCCCGCCACGAACTCCCGTCCCCGTAGACTCCACGAGTTCCAGCATCCTCATCCGAACACTCCTACCTCCAGCCTCGCGCTTCAACTACTTGCGCGCGACACACCCTTCAGTCCCTTCGCATATCTAAACATTCGGCACGAGCGGCTTACGTTTCATCGGGTACATGCATGATTCGGATATTTGAGAGCTACGAGCGTCAAATGGAAACTATTGCTCCGAATTCAGATTGTACGAAGATATTTCGACAAATAAAACGGTGTAAAATTTACACGTCATTGTATAAAGCTACAAGCATGTTACAAATGTACAGTTGTAAAATTTATTATACGATTGCCAATAGAAATATTTTCCCACTTTTCCTGTTTCAATGCACTGCCTAATGAAACACTTTTAAAGATTTATCTAACATTTCCCTAGAAATATTTGATATCTCTG
>VBVR01004754.1:0-13707 GCA_011638315.1 Tetramorium parvispinum | reverse complement strand
ATATATATATATATATATATATATATAATATATTTCATAAATTGTATAAAATTATAAAATTCTATCTTAAAATTTCAAATTAAAATTATCTAAAAAGTTATTATATTTCTTTTTGACTGAAACATACACGAATGGCATCAAAACAGAGAGAAATACGAGAAACATTATATTTTACAACAAATTCGAAATTTACTATTCTGTTATTTGATATATTTTATTCAAATAAATTTTCTTCTTACTTATGATATTATTTTAACGGGCATTTTATAATTTTTCATCGTTCTTTTTTTAATATAGCGCTCTTATTAAAATTATGGCTTGCGTTGCAAACCGTCTTGCGAAATATTAAAATACGTAGTAACTTTATATTTTTATGCTATTGTTATTAAAGATAGAAAATATTAAAAAAAATAATGTTACATCTTCTCTGAGAAGGACGCGAAACATTTTTCGCATACTTTTTTCACGCGCAGAAGAAAGGCAAGACTGTAAGAAGAGTATACAAAAGAATTCTCATATACGTTACATAGATATCTATTTCCTGGTTGGTTTCTCTTGAATCTTTATAAAGCAGATTAATTTTTTTTTATACATCCCTTGCACGCATGTAGTCATTTAGTTTGTATGTTTTGCAAATGAAACGTATACGATTTATATAAAACCACTTCCTTTGAGGGAAACTGTTCAAATTGGAAAGTAATTTTTAAGACGAGTTCGATGGGAGTATAAACTGAGCTTTTTTTTTACACAAAAACGCGACAAAGATAATTACAAAGCTTCAGTTCGGACCGAATGGATGAGAAGAAAATTCGTAGGCGCACGAAATAGAGCGGGCGCGATCACAAAGTATCGCTCCTTCCCTCTAATTGCACGGTGACGTTCATTCTGCGGGATTACCGGTGCGGCGCCGCGACAGGAAGTGCGGCGGGCTGCGTTTCGCGAAAATAAATGGCACGTATAACACGCGCGCCGAACGTTACCCCGAACAAATGACCGCTGTAAACAGCTGTACGGTTCGCGCGAGAAAGCGTCGACGACGAGAAATGAAAACAAACGCGCGGCGACGCGTTATTTCGCAGCAAAAATGATCGCGCGAGATATGAAGAGCCTTTCGTCGGCCAACGAGAGGGCAGGGGAACGGGGCGAGTCCGGCGAAAAAGTCCTGCGAAAATAAAAGCTGCGGTGAGGGTTGTTATGAAATTACGAGCTCTATGAAAAATAGAATCATCGAGTATCGGGTGGTACTCGTTGCGTCGCGTTTCACGGTGCTGCAGAGGTACACGCGGGACGGTGATGTTCCGCGACAATTGAAAAATGGATAGGAGCGACCGGGCGGCTGCGATGAATCAGTAAAGGACACCAGAGAATCACATTCGATTTTGAGGAAAACTCGATCGGGAGACTGACATAATTTTTTCGAATTTTCAATGACCACCAGGAACCCGGCACGACGAATCGCGATAAGCTTTCTCTCGGTCGACGGACGTACGACCCGACGTCCTCCTTTATCCCTGGTGGAACGCGTCTAACAAATAGTCCACTGCTTTACGAAGCTGTCGTCTCGTCGCACCACTGCTGTGCTGTTTTATTGGCTCTCACACGAAATGTTTAACAGATTGGAACGCGTTAAAAATCGCGCTTCACAGAATTCGGTGTGATTCACAGAATTCTGCTGGCAGTTGTTTTGTTTAAATAACTGCCGAATCTTTAGCATTTTAATCATACATGTTTTTAATTAATCGCGTGAACTATAGCATTAAAATAACGATTTCAATAAAATGTGATCTCTCTTCCTCTTTTTCTTATGCTATTACATTATATAATCATAGTTTGTTTCATCGTTATAAAATAAAATTTGGGTGTGTATTTGTGCATGTATGTATTGCCTAACTTATTTAAATTTTATTGTATAAAATTTTCTATATAGTGATGTTACACATTTAATCTTGAATAAAAATATTGCAATAAAAGTCTTTTTAATTGTAAAAGATCCAAAAGTTTCAGTGTACATTGTTTTTTATTTTCTTCGAAAAAGAAATGTGTACATGTGAATTACATAATTTTAATATACATATATCATATCTTAATCTTATAATAAAATTATTAACAAATATCAAATTTATTCTATTCTAATCACATAATTTCGGTTAAAATTATTACGTCTCCACGCGAACACTTTGTTGTCTAATTTGGACCACGATTAAAAAGCATTGTAGAACCTAGTAAATAAAACATACACCAGTTTGGTTTACGGAGACCGGGCGAATTTGCCGACAAATAGGAAAACTGCGCCGAATTCCGGCTTTTACCGTTGTAAAATTTATCGAATTGCCGGATAAAGCTGAAAAACGGGCAGAAAATGCCGAAAAAAAAGAGCGGGAAAAAGAAGGAGAGAAGGCACAGCCCGAAAAGTCGCCTTGCCGCGCAGACCGATCGCGCGCAGAAAATAGAACGTATATCCAGCGTTTGAGAGAATATCGTTGTCGTAAAGAGTTTTATACCGCGTCGTAAGTGTATTAACCGTCTCAAAGGATACCGTCATAAAACCGCGATCGTTTCTACAGACGAGAGATTCCAAGATTTATCAGGTTGGAAAAGATAAAGAATTTTCGCTGCAACTATCGTGTCAGCTCCCGTATACGTGCCGTGCAATATTTGTTACAAATATTTATTTATTTATTTAGATGATACGTATGATTAATCGGACTATTTATGAATCCGATATCCAGTTTATATTTCTATCTACCGGGATACCGATATATACGTCACCTTGTCCGTAATTTCCGCTATTTGTATATCTAATAAATTGCTGTAGTAAATATACACCGTGGGACACAACCCACATATTTATTCTGGAAATGCGACGGGTTTTAACGAACTGTTTTTATACGGGTACACCGCACAGAATGAGATAGAGATAAATATGCAATGTTGCAACGGACGAAGACCCGTGGTTAATGCTGTAAAATAACGGGAAATATAAACTGTTATTTTTTTGCAATTATAAACGCAATGCGCAAACATGAGACTCCTCTTAAGCTCCTTATGACGTATGAATATGTCATTAACGTTGAATCTCATAGGTATGCATGAGTACCTAAAATTTTAAAGACAGCAGTTACACGTCTATTGGACATCGTCAGACGTTTGCGGGTAATATTACGCGTTGTCGCAGTCAATGGAGCCACGATACGTGCAGATACGATATGCGAGTGAAATAAATGTCCGACTCGTAGCTAGTTGCAGCTTACCAAGTGCAACAAGGCCGGCTTCCCGCGTACCGCGTTCATTAACAAAATGTAGGCGTCTACTGACATTCGCATATCTCTCTCTCTCTCCCCCCCCCCTCTCCACCTCTATCTCGCGTGCGCGCGGAACCGGCAACCGCATGCATCTGCGCGAATGCATAACCGCTCGCTTTGTAATTCCGTTACTCTCCAGCCGGAATAATTCGCCACTTTTCCTCGCACATGGCTACATATGAATTATTAGCGGTCGCCGAAACGGCCTTTGAAGTTTGCGAGGCTACCTTTGGATAGGAGCGGCTTGAACCGTGAGATGAATAAAATTAAATCAATTCGGACTAAACAAACTTTTCACCTCGGTGTCACTGTCTCGAGTTCCATCTAAATCCCATATGCAATACACTATATTTTATACAATTATGTAAAATTGAGAATTGCCTTTAGCCCATTCGAACATCAACGGCGATACCAGATTCCACCTGAAAATTGCCAATAGCACCGCAATCAATCGTGGTATGATTGTACACCGTCCATAGTGCGTTTGATTGTTACGAGCCGACTAGAGATTAATAAATCGCATTTATCTTCTGGCACACACACACACACACATATTGTGTAATATTAAATAATATTAAATTCTATATAAAACTACATGGAAACAGAAATAAAACAACGCGGATCACATTTAACAATTTTATAAATTACGATAAAGAAGCGTTGATAACTTTAAAAATCTTTTAGTTGGATTTTAAGAAGAAAGAAAAAGAAGACTAAATGACAATTTTCAGATAGAAAATGGAAATCGGTCATTGATAGGATTAAAATTAATATTACACGGTTTTTGTCTTTGTAAGTACAAAAGAGTAAATGCTAAATGTTTGTTAGTTAATCGTTATGCTAATTAATTTATGCCAAGTTTTGCGTCGAAATGATTTCACGTAGAGTAAATTATGTAATTAAATCCTGCATTTATGGTTGGTTAAATTTGTATTAGAAGACTTAGAATTCAGGATAACATTCTATATATAATCTATATATAACCTAACATTCTATATATAATTTTATGTATCATATATTTATTAATATGTGTGTGCCTGTGTGTGTATTTTAATATATGTTTCATATATATATATATTTTTTGGTCTCTTTAAATTTTTTAAAAAGTTAGAAAACATTTTGAGAGTTACACATTTTGTGAATTTGATTGTGCAGCACATCAAATTATAAACAAAATTCTACTTTGAATTCTATTCTGACGCGAATTACACGTAGATCATCTAAAGCGGGTTTAACGCTTTGAACATATAACAGAATTAAACATAAATATACAATACATCTCAAACAACTCCAGATAATACAAATTACATCGAGTTTTCGTGGCGTATGAAAAATAGCGCCCATCAACTGTCCCAAAGGTAATTACGTATTTTACTCGTCCGTCTTATCTGCGCACATATAATATATTATGCTTCACAAGGAACAAGATAAATAGAATCTACTTATCGATCTGCTATGCACTGTTCCTCGACGCTGCGTTCTCGATTCGCTCAATCGGCGAGTTAATCCATTTTAAAAAACACAGACTCGTGAAGAAGTTAGACGAACTTTTCCATTCCGGCCGAATGGATAATCCGGTTTTTTTCTTCAAGCGCTTTGTATGTATCGCTTGGATACATTGGACCTTGGAGAAATCGTTACGCGAAAGCATTAAAACGAAAAAAAAAGAACACCGACGTTCGTCGAACTTTAGCAATTAGCTCTTCTTATATACTCCGTTCTTCCTCCTTTGTCGTCGACTTTTGTCAGGTGCAAAAATGAGACAAGCTTTGCGATTTTTATTTCTAAAGTAATCACTAATACACAATTAAGATTTAATTTGATTCTTCGATCTCTCTATCCAAATACGATTGTGATAACTCACACATAATTAAATCAACGAATCGATGGCGTATTTTCGTTGGATAATTTGTATCATTCAAATATGTAGATATCAAATGCAATATACAATTTTTATATTTATATTACGGCATTATTATTAATAATAATTCTTGTGCAATGTAATTGTGTCGTTAACAATGTTCATCAAATATCGTATTCGACTGAAATATGAGTTTCTGAAGTATGCTAGGCATTATTGATTACTCCAATCACTGTTTTTACAATCGTACAATGTAAACGTGATAATTTTCAATAAAGCGCTCGTATTATTAGCGGACACGAAGCTGCATACGAGTTTACCTTACAAGTTGCGAGCTGATTGCTCCCGCGAGATAGAAGAAAATCGTTTCTCGCGCCACGCCCATTATCAGTTTCTTTCGATCGGGTGAGCGCGGAAACGCGAATCTCGCTTTCCCATCGCGGCTCGCGTGAATTGCAAAAAGGATGGCGGGGATTTAGGTTAATCGGCTGCGGTCCTCGACTGCAACGGCCCTCGAGGGCCACGAAACGGCTTTGAAACGCAGCCAAGAGTACGAAATCGTTCGTTCGCTTGCCCGCTCGCCCGCTCGCAACCGCGCGAACGCGTCGTCCGCGTGGCCGCGGAAATTTCTCTATCCGATTAACGCGACAACCGCTTAAGGCTCTTCAAAGGCTGCGCGAATTGACTCGTACTCCCGAGCGCGACGCGAATCCCACCGGTTCTTTGCACCGCCGGGAATCCCGTGGATTATACGAACCCATAAATATTACTTCCGCGATATCCTAGAACGTAAGCTTCGGAGATATTCGAAAACTGAGGCGAAGGAGAAATCGTCCCGAGAAATTTCATTCAAACGCTATGGGAAGGGTAGTTTAATAGGTCGCAATAACTCGTGGAAATTTTATTATAAGAACGATTGTTTTCCCAGAGAACAATTATTGCGGCACGTTTTATTATACTACTAAAGCGCATGTTAAACGATTTAGAACTCGTGTCAGAATTCAGAACGGAATTCTATTTATAGTTTTACGTGTCGTGTAACATGAAAATCATTTAAAGAAAATAAGCATGCGTATATATGTTAAATATGTATTATAAAGCTTGCTTCAGTCGACCTACAGTTCGAACATATATATATTATATATAAATAACATTAAAATACATACATGTCAGAACACATGATGTGTAAAAAAAGTAAATAGGACAGATAAAATAGAAACCTGACACATTTCTATTTATAATATTTCACGCCGTATTTCAATATACGTGTTTTTAATAATGTAATATTTTAATCGTCTGAATTTAATTAAAGATTACATATATTTTGATAAAAATATACAATGTGCCCTTATTAAATCTTAACAAGAAATCTTGAGGTTCAACAAATGTCAATGAATTAATTTTCAGATTTAGTATAAGACAAAATTAAGGGCAAAATTTAATCAAATAAAAGTATACGATGAAAAGATATGAATATTACGAAATGTGTTCAAAGCTCTATGTGTGCTCTCTAAAGATAAGTTCACACGAGGATTCATGTAAAGATTAGCGTTACTGCAGTGATATCGTAGTCCAGAATCCTGAGCTTATGGCAATCTTATTCGACTGTTGGTGTAAACTTAACGTGCAATAGTATCGTTATATTACAGTGCGGGAACTCGCAAGCTCCAAACTCCGGCGATATTACCGCGCCACGCTCGAGCGAGGGAGCAGTCAACTAGGAAATATCATTTGAATATTTTCATTTAATAAACCGAGATATTTCGGCAGAGAATGCTCCTTTCGACGGAGAAATATAACAGATGGAAATTTGAGCACGGGATAAATGTCCTACATTCGAAAAAGAAATTTGGTATGCATACAATGGTAATAATCTTTTATATAAATGATATGTATAAACTGCAGCTATTCAAACGTTGACGATTATAAAATAGCGTACTACAAAAGCACTAAATCTGATGTAAAAAATATATTTTGTACATTACCGAAAAATATCCACGTTTATAATTTTCTATTAGAGAAAATATTTGTTTTCGTCAATTAAGAGAACAAACATGTCCGTGATTAACCGCAGTGAAATGGATAATGATGAAAAATTTTAAGATTCATTCCAAATTGCGTAACATAATTCACATTTACTATTTCACCATAAGCAGAATTTATTATGAAACATTTCTCTGCTATCACATTTTTTTAAATATGCAGTTTTTGCATTCTTTCATAAATGGAAGTGCAGCGTCGTCTTTTATTTATCGTTCCACTGTTTTTAACAAAATTGTTCTAGCTACAGGCGTTTTACATTTACATTGTTGAAGCACGATACTGTTGAAACACTGAATGTTATTTCGCGACATGCTGACAGATTTGTAATTGCCCTTTACTGAGTCATTACACGGTATTTTTTTTTCCGCTAGTGTTTTGTAATTTTTATATTTATAGGTGGATTTTAAATTTCCGACTGTGCAATTCCGACATTTTTATGCTGACGAAACCGTCATGGCGGACAATGAAACGCGTGACGGAATTAAACAGCAATTGCAATTCGTGATAATGGTTGCTGTATTTTCACGAGAGATATTTGTTTCCACGATGGCCATCTGAAAAATGAAATCGCATTTCCTCGATAATTGCCAGACGCGCCAACTGAGAACATATTTCGCGAAATGCTTTACCGCATTCCCCATTCTCATCCAAACGTTCTAATACAAATTGTAAATTATTATCGTCGTTATCAGCGCATTGTTTGGTGACGACGATGCGCGGGGGATGCGCGCGGACTTTACGAACTCGCGCGCCCGGAAGATGATGATCGTGGCCAGGCTGCGAGCAACCGCGCTTAACCGAACACTGGGGTGAGAGGTCATCGGGGGGTGAGTCTCCGCGGAGACCGAATTGCAGCGGAATGTCGCAGGGTCCACTATAAAATGCATTACCTCCGGGACACGTTCGCCATCGCGCTACGACCGGCTATATTCCTTGCTGGCGAGCGTTTCTACATCGCGCGCACGGTCGTCGATCGTAAATCAGCTTATCGATACCACCGAGCCGCGTTACTCATCCCTTCTACCCTCTCGTCCCGCAACAATCCCCACCTCGTGTGTTCACTCTCTTTATTCTCTTCGTACGAAAAATCGCGTTGTGTTATTTCGCGCGACCAACCGACGCGCAGCTCGTAAAATCGCTGTGACACTATGTAAATCCACGGTCATTTAGATAATTAATGTACACATAACGTAACGTACATAATCTTATATAATCTTGCCAGATTCGTGCATCCCGACAATTAAAGATGTATGTAAATGTCGCTCTTACTCAGCTTCGTTTCTTACAAAATTACACGAACCTACATCCATTGTAATTCGCGTCAGAATTCAGGACAGAAATTTACTCACAATTTTTATGCACCGTGTAATATGAAAAACAAAAAAATTCAAAGAATAAAACAAAACAAAAATTCTCACACAAATTGTAGATCGTTTAAAGTAGACTTTATGTTATGTCATTAAATTGAAAGCAGAAATTTAAACATTTTTGTAATTTATCACGCGATTTATATAAATTTCCGTGATATAAGGCAGATATCGCTTAGAAATTTATTAGTGATATATATTTTGTTCGCTCCGATCGTAAATCCCTCATGGATTGTCGTAAAAGTAGAATTACGAAAGAAATGATGACTGGCGTATTCGACCAAGAACCGTCGAAATATGGCGTTAGTATTTTTTCAGCCAACTATTTCCTCTCAGTTAGCATTTCAAAGAGAATCTGTCTTTCTCTCGTTCTAAAACGTCTGAACCCTTTTTTAAAGCTTTCCTTCCAAGCAAGTCCTTAAAGAACAACGAAGGACAGCAAAGACTCTTTTCATATTGTTATGCCGGCTCTGTCGATATTTATCTCTAAATCAGCCTATTAGTTTAGCGAAAAAAATAAATTCCGAATAATTACCTTTCTTCCAGAGTCGAGAAAAGTCTAATTTTATACTCCATTATTAGTTTATCTAAGGGATTATAATAATTATAGAATAAATCTAATTATAGGGAATCTCTTCGTTAGAATTTTAAAAATAGAATTGATCGGCTAATATTATATTAACCGCTTATACCATAAACTATCGACAAAGTTTATTTATAGACAGTAACCTCGTTCAACGATGTGAGGAGCGAATTGAGGTAAAAATATATCCATACTTGCATTGTAAATATTTCGATCGTCGTGTATGTTACTTTACAGCCTCTTATAGCCTGCACGTTTAGGCAATAAAGTACGCTGCACATGTAATATGTGACTTACAAATTTATTCCACCACGTATGAAGTAAAACTGAACGTGCATTAAAAAACAGAAAGAATATATTTCCGTACGTGAAAGATAGTTCGTCCCGTCTGAAAATATGATCAAATTAGCAAAGTAGATGGGGAAAACGTTCCTGTTCACCCGCGAATTCTTGCAATGGAGCAAAAAAATTAATGGACAAAACAAAGGAAGAAAAAAATCTAGTGTGATAACAAGCAAGAGAACCGAGTCGTGGAAAAAGAATCAACGAGTGGAAAGTTAATCTAGCAGAGAACGAAGAAATCCCCGAGCTGAGCAACGAACTACGCGAAAATTCGGGAGCTCAAAAAGTTAATTGCAACAGAGATGAGCTAATGCAACAGATGTGCATTAGCCCATAGTTCACGCCTATATCACGTATATTACGTGCCACCAACAGTGAGGCCCATAGCGATGTAAACGGCTGCGTATAATTTTCAACCCACCACGCCTCGAAAGATCATAGTTATTTATAGTTACGCGATGGAGCTCTCCGGCGCTTGAACGCGCATTGCAAATAAGCCCCCCGCCCCACGCCGAGCGCGACACGATCGACCTTAGTCGACGTTGGTGCGATCAACCCTTTCCCTTGTACTCTGAGACGGAGGCTCCGGAGCGACGTACTCATACCTCTCTTCGATCCTTGCGATTTTCTCACTGCGCCGTGAAAGTGCGCGACATTCAGAAAATCGCTATTTATAGCATAACGAATCCCACTCGACGGCTCGGGCGAGAACTCACCTTCGTTTGCAATTTGTAAGAATAATAGGAACTTGAAAGTCTCGCCATAATCCGCGGAGGCGGTCCACGATCGGAATCAATCCGATTACCAATTAAGATTGAGACTTAATCTACGGGAGATCTAGGAACCGTTTCTAATCGGAACGAGCCTGCATTTCGCTACGAACGACCGGAGTAATGGCACCTTCGCGATTCTCTTCTTTCAGAACCAGCTGATTCGAGCCACGGAATCACGGAAGAACGATCGCTCGCCGATAAAGGCGATAAGAGTCGTTTTATCGAAATTATTCCCAGGAGCCTGCAAACTTTCGGGAATACCGTACGTCGCGCGAGCTAAATGTGCCTCATCTTTCGTTCGTCGTAACGTAGAGAAACGAAAAATTGCTGAGCAGAGGTAACTCCATTTGTGCCATACATTCGCAAAGAGAATACTCTTTACATAATTCATACGGAAATTCCTTGAATGATCCTATTTGTGGAAAACCACGTGCGGCATTCTCTTTATAACAGTTTAAATCGTTAATATTACGACTCTACTTTAAAATGTAAATCTCTATTCCAAGGAAACTGTTGTAACAAGTTAAACACTTAATTTAATAATTTCAATATAATATTAAAGAATTTTTTTAACAGAATGTGTATCGTATCAAACAAATTACGGAATACGTTCCTAGTTATCAGATTAATTGAATTATATGAAATATACACATATAAATCATAAAATTTATATAAAACTTTAGTCGCACACTTTGTAATGCTATTTTCTACTTCATAGTTATTAATTCTAAAAGGCATTAATCTTACCAATTAAGATTAAATTAATTATGATTACATATATATAATTTTGTTTATAAAAGATCCATAAGATTATCGAATCATCGAAATATGTGTAACTAAATGATAAATGATAGCATTTGTCTATCTTAAATAAACATCCATTAATATCCATTAAAAAGGATTTTAGTGCGTAGCTTATTAAATCCATAAGAAAATAAGAACATAATGTCTGATTTCAAGGAATGGCTGAAAGTCGCGACAGCACGTCTGAGAGAAACGTCATTGCGGCGAATAATACCGTGAGATCAGCGCGCAGAAAAAGACACTCCCGTACATATGTACACGTAGATGAGCAAATATATGTAGCCTTTCCCATATTATCGCACGACCATATTTACCACTCACGCGTGCATGCGCACGCGTCATTCTCGCGAAAGCGAAGAAAGGAAACGCGCGACTCGCAGTCGCGCACGAGTATGGAAACGTATATGCGGGTAACCGAGGGTGCCGCAAGTTAATACGAAGGGGGTACGCGTACTCTCGAGCCGCGTTATTGCATGCATTCTCGTTGGTGATGCGGCGGCGACCGGATGCGCGCGACGCGTGTCGGTGCGAGGAACGCTAAATATGTTTTATAGTTTGCTATGCGATGTTACGCCACCGCGTACCGGAGTGCGCACGTGATTCCACCTGAAATATAGGGGTCGCTTCCGAAGGAAACTTACGATCGACTGAAAAGTAAACGTCTCGCGAACGAGAAGCAGCGATTCGATTATGTGCATATGTCATGTTAAAAGATATATTGATAAACACTTTGGCGATATATTCATCGAGACGAATGCCAGGCGAATTTACATGATTCGAAGCAATTATTAACTGTTTTACAATCAAAATAGTTTCTTCGCAAGAAAACCGTATAAAAAATTAAGTTTTCGTAAGAATACAAGAGAATTCTGTAAAATATATTTAAGAAAATTAATAAATTGTTTAGAAAGATATGTATAAATGGTCTTTTCATAGGAAATGAAATTTTCCTTCGGCAAAGAATTCAATGCAAAGTTACATTCGTATTGAATTCTTCACTGAAGGTCTCAGAAATTACATTTTAATATGATAAATCTGGAAATTTTTAAATCTAAACACACATCTCTCTGTAAATCCTTTTCATACTTTGCAATCTCTTCTACTTTGATGGTGGTACTTTAAAATCGATATCACTTTACTCTTTATTCAGAAGCCTCCCAATAATCTTGATCTTTTACCGTAGTATATTGTTCATACAGTTGCTTGCTTTCATGCTGATAAATAGAAATACCTGAGACTATTTCGGGAAAATTGGATGCGAACCGAGAGGAGGCTGAATTTGTCGAGGTACTCCTGAAATAAGGGATAGAGAATAACCATTTTTCGACCGTGCTGCGATACGCGAGAGTTTGACGGTCGAAAACTCGTTGCAACACCTGTATTCGTATTCGGTTGGTACATACGTGTGCGCACGTGTACTAGGCTGCATTTCGCGCAACGGCGCCCCATGCACCGAAACAATATGCATAAAACATAAACCATGTACATGTAGATGACGACGAGATCGGTTTATCGCGGAGAACGGACGCTCAATCGGATTTCATTCGTATCCCTTATAATTTTACGCGTCCTAAGACAAAGAGTAATTAAAGAGTTGAGAGAACGCAAGGACATCTTATGCAAATGACGCGACGATTACATGGCTAATTAGAGCGTAAATGCGATTTTTAATAAGGACAAAAGCTACTTTCATCCACTTTTGTTCTTAATGAACGTGCTGCATACTAATCGAAACAATTAAACTTGCTAAAATAACAATAACAATAATGATAGTTAATAATCAAAGCAGATAATTTCGATCTAGTCGGTAAAAATTCAATTGTCTTTATGCACAGAATTACAATTATCTGTTCGGAGGGCTTTAAAGGATAAGCTGATTTGCTGCGATAAATGCATTAACTAATTTCTTTCCTTTTTTTATGTAAAACATCAACTCACACATATCCATGTGCATAATGCGACACGCGATAAATCCGGTTTACGTGGTGTACCCTTCATCATTCTCGCATTAAACGCACACCGTTCCCTTATTTTCCGCCGGCAAATATACCCGTTACGCCTTTATTTATGAATCGAGTCTCACGCGACTTACGGGAGGCCAGATCCACTTTGTCGTTCTCTTTCGAATTGACATTCGTAGCTGCGTCTAGAGCACTTACAGTTCCCGATCAAACAGAAGTAACACAGTCCCTTACACGGAATCAGTTTACACTTTGACTTCCCACATCCAAGACTTAAGGCTAAATAAATACGAGCAATAAGAAACGAAAACGTCAGAAAGAATTGCGGAATTGTTAGATCAATAAAGTTAATGTTCATACATAAAGTGTACCATGTAATTCTAATTTACATTATAATGCAACTACCAAATAATAAAAAATATAATAAAAAAATACGTATAAATATTTTTAATAAAAATAAATAATATTGCAAATATCTAAAAATTAATTATATATATACATTATTTAAAGATAAATTCAATAAATGAAAAATATTACTTTACTATTTTATGCATAGAGTATGTATATACCCTAGTAGCACAATATATTGGCTATACATTGGCTAACATTGGCTCAATATTGGTTATGTTGGAAGTGCATTGGCCAATATTTCCCAATATAAGAACAATATT
>VBVR01004753.1:0-13709 GCA_011638315.1 Tetramorium parvispinum | reverse complement strand
GTATATAAATAAATATTTTTTTGGATTTAAATATTTTTTTTCTCAGTGTAGTAAGTGTCGAAAACTTTAATAACTGATGAATCTTAGAAAAAATATCCTAGAAATGTAATAATAATTGCATAATATATGTATAAAAAATGAAAAAAAATACAAATTCGTTACACATTAGATATAACATTTAATTATATATCATAGGTTTTGAGTATCAAGATTAGAAAATGATGTAATGCCATGAAATGATTCAGAGGATTACGTCGTATTTGACGCACGTATTTCATTTTTTAAAAAGATTCATAAAAAATACTTGACTTCTCTTTAAGTGCCATTGACAATGTATTTCGTGTCAAATGTATATCTTTATGCGCACGACTTTACTTTTATATGAATAGCAGAAGCTAAACGCGATTACGATCAACTATGATACTCGATAGTGGCAGGAGTGTGAGTGTATCATTGTCGTAATAAAGCGAAAGCACCGGATTCACGTCGAGTGACACGTGGCGAATCGTGTCCGAGGACAAAACTGATATCGTTGTATCGTTACATGCCACGTGACTGCCACTTAATAAACGTATACTGCATCTCTATCAGTCGACATGACAGTTTGTCTTTTAAAATTCTCTATACTGATATCATTCTTTCAGAAAGATGTTTTCTCCAAAGTGTTTTTCTGAGGTGATCTCCTTCAAAAGGAAGTGATGCTTCCTTTTTGATTTTGAAGCAAAATTTGAGATTTTAAGCATGCATGTCATATGATAAAATTGAAAACTGGAAAAGTTGTATTATAATATACACCTTGGAAAATTAATCTTCTACACTACATATATAATTTTAATATATCTATACATATACATAGAAATATATTCAAAAAGAGTGAATTTAAAATTAATTTTCACATTATTCTGTTTTTAACACCTAAAAATTCTTTTCACGCCAAGTAAACCGAAATAAAATATTTAGAGCTAGACGGAGCGCCAACAAAGTAGTAAACTAAAGTGGATCAACCTCGAGTTGGGAAACAAAAGACACCGTAGACTGTAAGTCGTACGTGTACTATAGAGGGGTGTCAATTTGTTCGGCGGAGACCAGGTCGTCCCTGTTTGTTTCCAGGAGAGCTTTATTTGTAGTACGCAAGAGGACCACGTCCGACGGCAGTCGAGGGGTCGACGCGGCGGTCAGGAGAAGCAGAAAAGTGGACGCCTCACGTTATAACGATGTCCTGATGCCAGTTTCTTGTTTCAGCAACGGGAAAAAGGACGGTAACGAGGTGAAGGCAACCGACTGGTGAAACACCCGACTCACAAAGCCGAGAAAACAGGGCAGCGTCGCGCACGCCTTTTGCGTCTCGCTACGAAAATAAGTATTCGTATCTGTTTTCGAATCAGGCTACGCCCTCGCGAGGAGAATATGAAAAGTTTAATAGTTAGTATAAGACATTATATATTTTTCTAATGAGAGTTTAAAAAAGTTTTTTTAATCCTTAATTTAATCGTTTTGAAAATAATTCATATTTTACACTCAATATACATATAATAATATATTATTAATGTTACCAATAAATTCGAATAACATACGAATCTCAAGATTTTTAAAATTTTCTTTCTCTAAATAAAATTAACATGTGATATATTAACTTGTACATGCATGTATTAACTTTAATAAGCTTTCTACAGATCTCAAGAATTCAATGTATATTCTTTTCACATGTGTAATATTTAAAAAGATCAAAATCTGCTGTTGCTATGCTTACAACAAAACAAAAAAATTTTTTTTTACAATTACATGATCAGACACGGGCGTCTCACCCAGTGTTCATTCGTTTCGAAAAATGAGTAAATAACCTGAGAATGACGAATGGCGATCGAGCGATCATATGTAAAATCACAACTGTTTCGGAAACCATAAAGAGACAAATCATTTACTGCAGTGCGAGAAACAGTGCTGGTCAGAGAACAGAGAAGCGAACAGTAGGTGGAGGGCGAAGAACAAGGGTAGCAAAGCACGTGCGTCGTGTTACGTGTATCGAGTGTAACCGGGATGCAGCCCCAACAAGGGCGACAACACGCTGCGCTTACAAAATGCGACATCCGGACCGATCAATTCCCAAGCTTTATCATGAGCGACACGTAACCCATTTGTCCTCTCTCTCTGCCCCCTCCGGGGGAAGGTGGAGGGGCTCCTCTGCTCGTATCATAAATGTGCTCCTTATTTGTTCTAAAGAGAGCACTGATTTTTTAGAATAATTGATTTTAAGTTTAAAAAATTTTTTTCTTGTAACTGTTGTTTAAATTTTAGTTATTTTTCTAGTTAGTTCATTCTTTATTCATGAGTCGTCATATATTTCTCTAAATGGACTTGGAATTTAACGTGTTATACACCGATAATAATTCAGTATTTTTTTAATACAAATGTGAATTAAATTCATCGATATGTAGCGACATTTAGATATTAAGAAATTTTATTACCAATAAATACTTACGTAAGACACGATCGAAATATTCGAACAAATATTAGAGCAAAAAAATTCTAATTATCTAATGGTGTTGCGATAAAGAACATACAAATAAAAACATTTTTTAATATTAAAAAATATTTCTAACAATTCTAATACAAACAATCCGTTATATTTGTTTATTTAATTTTTTATTCTATTTCTATTATTTTATTAGAGATTCAATTGCATTCCAATGAGAAAGAATATCTAGGATGTATCAATCGGTATGATTTCCAACAATGCGAAAATAAATATGTATGAATATCTAGAATTTAGTAAATCTCGAAGCAAACACATAATCGATTTCCGAATCAAATTTCACTAAATTCCATCTTGCTCTTGTGGGAGATTTCTGCAATGTTGTTTTCCTCAACGAAGGAGAGTTGTAGACGCAGGAGGTTGTTCTCTGGGGGATGTGAGAAAGAAGGAAGGGGAAGGGGAGGAGAGAGAGAGAGAGAGAGCGAGAGAGAGAGGCTTTTACCGCGACTGCTGTAACAGCATCACTGTGACGCGAGACGCGCGTATCGGTAATGTAACCAATCACGAGACGTAGCTCCGTCTGTTCGCAAGGCCTGGTTGCCGTTGGCTGGTAGACCCGGCTACGGTCTGCACGAGAGAGTTATCCCGGACGAGCGGAGTTAGTTTGGACTCGGGTCCGCGTAACGAGGAGTTTAATGACATCGTCGACGTCCATGTCGGACACGTGGACGCACCGAGGGTCGGCATCTCTCTCTTCTATTTTGATGTCTCCCTGGCTCGCGAGATTCTCTTCTGGACACGCGTCTTCCGTGCCGAGAAAGTAACTCGTCCTCTCGTTAGATTTGCGTTAGTGTTACGACAAGATATTGCAATTCGAGATAATAGCACTGACGTATAAATCTCACAAAACATAACGTGATCATATTTCATTTATGAGTTTTTTTTCAGCAACGTGTTATATCATTATATTCAAGAGTAAAATCTATAAACGTGTAAAATATGTATACATACAAGAAAACAATCGCAAACTTTGTACATTTTTATTATTTATGGGCAGCGCACAGCGGAAATTAATAAGTACATTATTATGAAAGTGCATCTTTTTCTTATTACAAGAAAATGAATAGCGCAAAATAAAACTAAAATTACTCTTTTACTTGTTTTAAACTCAACGAGTAACGCCATAACGTTTTAGTTAAAAACTGTTGGTAAAATTTTTATCTGTCTCAAGTAACATTTCCCGAGATTGAGTCTCTCTCAGACAGTGACACTGCGAGCATAGGCAAGCTATTCCGCGATTACTCGTGCAAACGGTACCGAGATCGGTGGCACGTGACTACTCGGTATCCCGCGGCTAAAACAGTAAAGGGATGGGCCAAGGGCCACGCGGCTCTTACTGCAGTTGCAAAAATACGTGCATGAGACATGCAGGGAGGTAGAGAAACCAATGATGCGTGCTTCTCCGAATCGTTAGCATCGGGACTCTGTTATTTTTGCATTAAAATCACCCCCGCAGTATTCCTCAACATACCTCGTACTTTCCATGCTCGGACGAGCGAATGATAGTTACGTTAATTGTTCTGGAAAAATGAAGAGGGTTGGATCGCGAGATTGTGTATCTCCAAGAACGACATAATCAGATGAGATATCATTGTGTTTCGTCAGAAATGCGTTAAAGCGCAAATTCGTACCGTTTCGTTTACCTACGTAATGTACGATTCCACATATTTTGCTACGTGTTCCTCACAACTGCAACCTAAAGACCCGAGTTCCTTATAGGCGAGTCTCATTAAAATAATAACTCTTTTAGATTCATTTTACGACCTATAAATTTTAACATCAGTTAATGAAATTTTAAGAGCAATTTCAAGCTACATTCTTAGTTTAAACGATGCGTGAAACGAGCTTTTTATATGAAAGGTTATACTTGTAAGTTTTATATATATGTTATTAAATATTCCTTTTATGTCTTCTTTTATTTGTGCTTTTCTTATACGGACAATAAGTTTAGATTAACTTAAATTAATTTTTGCCTAATTGAGCATTTATCATATATGTAAATATTTCCTTTCAAAGTCTTGCTTCAGGATAAAACGTACTTTTTTTTTTCTAACAAAATATTAATCTAGATGTGCATCGATAGCTAAATGCTAGTCAGAAAATATGTAATGCAAAAAATTGGAAGTTTGCGATAAAGAAAAATCGTCAATAAAATTTAAGACTAAAGGGAATAACGTTTCAGCAGATTAGTGTAATTTTTGTATCACGGGTATATAAAAATTAATATATGTACATATACATATTAAAATTTTTTTGATAAATTCGTCAACTTGTACAAATGCATAGAGGCACTTTTAGTTTACCAAATCTTGAGAATAGGACACGTCCATTTCTTAGTTCCCGGATCATACACGGGTAGGCATTAAGTTTAACGATCCCGAATAGACCAAATGCCACAATGTATTAATCTTCGGAAATTTATGACTTATTTTCCACAAGTCTCTCGACTCGTTTATGAGCCGCGCGTTTTTTGAACACTCGTATAATTCTAATAAATCGTAGCGCTCTCGTTATTTCCTACACGACAGGAAATCGATCGTAAAATTTGATCCGCAAGGCCTAGAAGGCGCGAGAGTATTGGAAAATAGAAAACCAAGTCGTCACGAAACCGATGATTGCACACCTGTATCCCCCATTCAACAAAAACATCCCAAGTACAATGTTTCTTTCGTAGTATAAAAGCACGATGCTACGTGCTTCCGCAGCTGAAGCTAAAGCGACATAATCCAGATTCTCACTGATGTTTAATGACTGCAAAACTAGAATCATGTGATTCTAGATTTTCAATGACGAATGTAATGAATAGCAATATGCGATATACACAATATAAATCTCAAAATTATAATTATCGCTAAATATAATAGATGCTGTGATAGAATTATGGAATTATGCATAATGTGTGCATGGATATGTGAGACATGCAATATTATATGCTTCAAATTAAGCGAAAAACATTTTCGTTTTACATATGACAAATCTGCCTATAATAGATCTGAGTACAGGACAAAGTCACGCACGATCAGTTTGCCGAAAACGATATTCTGCCTTGGAAAAAAAAAACGGGCGCGCTCAAAAGCTCGTTAGGCTTCCAAACTTGTTCGACTCTCTGTCGACGGAAAATGGTTACGGAGAGGGAGAGAAAGAGGGAGGACAGGTGCGAAAACGCATTTGTTAAAGATCACTCGAAAGGCGGCCAGTTTTGCGTTCTAGAATGGAACGTGCGCGCGCGGTCATTTTTACGATTCTTTCGATATTCTATGTATCTCTCTCTGCGTATTTGTGTGTTGGGCTGCGCGCTTGGAAACACGTGCTAAAATATTCGTGGAACGGTCACTCGTGTCCCTTAAAACTGCTTGCGTTACTCAGCATTGTAAAGTAAAATATTTTTTCGTCAAATAAGCCAAACACAATACATACTTGTATCTTTCATTAGTTTTTCAATATCAAGTTTGTTGACACTAACCCATGAAGAACAATTTATCAGAGCTTTTCGCGCAATCTTTTACAACGTTAACTTTATGATTCTCTAAATTGACGAAATTTCCTCTGGTTACACCTTTACATTTAAGCCTAAACAGGCTTACAGTTCTTACAGTTGATGTTAATCAACATATCGTATTAATGTAATTGATTTTTTTAAATTTCTTCTATCTGCGTAATGCAATAACATTGTAGATAAATTTAACCCTAATTTGTTTTATATCGTGAGAAATAATCGAGAAATAATCGAATGTATCTGGAGATCGAATCGGAGGCATCTATATCGCGACTCTTTGCGTATCGTACGAATTTTTTATTCCTCATAATATTCTCAAGCGACGGATAGAAACGAAGCGCGTCGATTGCGATAACATTTGGAATACCTCATTATCACGATAAAAAATGCGAACGTGCTGCGCCGACAAAAGCTGTCGCGAAGGAGAAGGGGAGGCGTAAAAATCGGACCCGTTACCCCTCTTCGAGTCAATTACAGCACGAGACAGACCTCCCATCCGGGGGATCATTATCGCGAAATTGTGCGTATCGTGCACCACCACCACCACTACCACCACCACCATCCCGTAGCCCCGATGTAGCCCTGTGCAAGCCCCGCGCGGAATTGGATTTCGAAATGTGAAAATACGAGTCCACGGGGGGGGAGGAGAGAACTCGAGGGTGGTGAACGATAGATTCACGTGGTGAGACATCTGTCGGACAACTTAACAACCGCCCGCCTCTCACCCCCCCGATCCTACCACCCCTCGTCGAACTCGAAATCATACAGGGTACGTATAGTGTAACGCTGCAGGCGTAACGATACATCCCTGAGACACCCCGTCGCTTCTTTTCGCTGTTATATACCTCTCGCCTTTTTTCCCCCGTTTAACAAACAGACGGCACACGGCGAGAACCGCGGGGTTGGTCACGTGCGTCATGTTTTCGTAGTCATCAACGGCTGTCGTGGCTGTCGTGGATTGTTGCGCAGAGCGATTATCTCCGGATTTTCCTGTGGATTTCGCATAATTAATTGCGACCGGGGCGCACGCTGCCCCCACCCCTCCTCATTTAATTGTCCTAATCGTAACGTTTGAAACGACGCGACGATTCGAGAAAACGCTAGATATACTAGCGATACAGCCGCACTCGATGCGGGCGCGTTCGAGCTTTTGCATACGCGTATACAGATATACGCATACGCGTGCAGATGTATCCGACATATTATTTGTATGGAGACAGTGCAACGGACTGTCTCTGTGTGGACACACCGTGCGTCCACACGATTTCACTCGGTGCTCTATTTAGCGCTTGTTAGCGGCGACAATGCCACGCAGCTGATCCCCTTAACGAGGCCGAGACTCGTATTGTGCGAGGGTGTAAAGCTCCGCGCGCGTGGCCTGTATGCGCGGCATAAGCATGCGTCGGAGACGCGAACAAACGAGAGAGAGAGAGCGAACCGTTAACCCATTATATCTTCTTGGAAAAACTGCAAATAAATTCAGGTAGCAGAGCAAATGCGCGCTTCGCAAATACTTAAACTTTATCTCGATAATCCGTTTATATTGTAGTATGTACACACAGTCCCTCGCTTTTTACACTTTTACATACGTATAACAGTCTGTGTATATATGTACTACATACATACTTGACAGTCGAAATGTAAGTTATAGGTATACATCTAATTTGTAGCTTGTGAATGGACGCGCGTGCGAGAATCTATACTTTTCGAAAAATTATCTAGAAATAATTGATATTAAAAAATCTATTTTTCATCTTGAGATGGTTTCATCTTTATATTTTTAATTTACAATATGCAATGATGTAGGAAAAAATGACGAATTAATAATCTGTATGAAACGGCATAAAAATATGTACCTTCTGCTTTCTTTAGGTTTTTTTGACATTAGTTCAGATGAGAGTCACATGGCAATTAATCGGGAAAAATATACATCTGACATAAAAGAAAGATATTGAGCCGCGTTAAATTCCGGATGTTAAAATTGACTTGTACAAACTAATTAGCTTCCGTTTCGTGTATTTATATCGAAATGTGTTTACTCTAAAAGCCGGTGTCGCATCTTTTTATCTCTTTCTCACCTTCTTTTTATCTTTTTTTTTTCCTTCGTTCTGTCACACGGTACGACAACAAGTTTCTAAAGACGGCGAGCGTAACCAATCAGTTTTCATCTGCAAGATCGAATACAGCAAACATGATTCGTATGATCACAAAAGAACTAATAACTTTATTACACAGCATAATTATATTATTCAAAGTTTGTATTTAATTGTCCATGAAAATATATAGATATTTAGTATGCGGATATTAATTAAAAGTAAAAAAATCAAAATTAATTTTGTTTCATAAATCAATGACTTTTCTTCTCTTTCTGTTAGCCTCTTTATTGCAAAATGGTTTCAAGATTTTTGCAACTGCTATTAGCTATTTTATTTAATGGATAAGTCAGTTCTGCATTTGTTTACAAATTGTTTATTGGAAGAATATTTGGGGCGAGGGGATACTTTAAAAGAAGACACGACGAGCTAATACGTCTTATGTCTTTACTTGGGATGATCCTTTTTGATATATCATTGGAGCCTGAAAAATCTGTTTAAAAGGATATACCGAAACAGACGTCTCATTTTCTACACAAGGTGGACTGTGTCGTCTTTATAACGAAGACGCGGTCATAGATCTGAGGGATTTGTCTCGGCGACGAAATGTAAAACACATTTGGAACATGCGTGTTATATATCGGTTCCGGTCTAACAACAGAGAAGATATCCTCTCACGCGACAGTTTTGGAAGCTGTAAAAGATAAATTCTTCAGAAAACTGTTTTTTTCGGTAATGTTGACTGCAAATTTTGCTGTTTCAATAAAGAGAGATATTTTATTTGATATTTAGTCATTTCAATGTTAAATTTTTACCATTTCATGTACACACACATATGTATTTGTATTAGATATGATTTTAGAAACATTAAGAACCGAGAGTCGTTCAAAAATGCCGGAACTTGAAAATGATGTTAATTTAAAAATTAGTTACTCAATTTCTAATACTCGTGCACAAAAGTGTCAGTTGCGAAGTCACGAAAAAACCATATCGATGATTTACAATATTCATTGGAAGCCATTTGAAAGTTACAATGTAAATACAAATACTTAAAATACTCATTTAATTATATAATTTATTTATGATTACATGCGACCGAGAGTTATTACTCAATACAACCTAATACGTAAAATATGTACATCATTAAAAATTAAAAGTCTAAAAATGGGATTTTGCATACAGATTAATAATAAATTTCATTTCTGTGTCTATTAACAAATTAATTTGTTTTTGTTTATATTTGCGATAAATTTCACGGGGGGAAGGGAGTTGTATCTTTCTCGACTATATGTTTATGCGCTGTCCAATAGTTGCAGTTGTGCGTACTATATTATGATATATTCAATATGACAGGTAATAGACTATTAATTTTTAGTGTCGTAAAACAAGTGAATCTTAATTTCAAACACATCGGAAGCGTATCTTTTGAAGATGATACATCATCGTCTGACATATAGGAGGGATCGCGCAAGACGTGCGAAAAAGAGTATTGTACCCACTTATTTGCATGCTTAACTTGCTTTGAATACCTCCTGATTGCCATTGAATCGATGAATCTCCTCTACCTGGGAAAATTTTTTACAAATACTCGTATCTTGTTGTCGTATTCGTCGTATTCGATTTTGCTATCAATCTACTTTTTTACTTCGTATACACTTATAATTTCTACAAAGTTTATCATCTGTTTTAAGTACTCTATTTTGTTTAATATATAAATCAATTTTGCATTTGTTTGTCGATCGTTTATTCGAAAGTCAACACATCACCTCGAAACATTTACGTCTAGTAGTAATAAAAATGCAAATGTGTTCTCTTTTAATATAATAGATACATACTAATATAATAGATTAGATACAAATAGATCATATCAATAGTATATCAAGCCAAATTAAAAATATCTTAAAATTGTTAAAATTGACTTTTTTCCTTGAAAAATTAATTTCAATTTAATTACCACTTTATATGACAGAGTCTAATTATATTATATTACACATATAATGAATAATAATAAGAAGAAGGAGAAATTATGAATTAAATTAAAATAATGTGGTTGATTCCAATTTTTCTTCAAGATACAACGCATGTCTGAAATACAAAGCAACGCGAACGTGCAACAGGTCGACGAATCAAACATCGAAAGAAAAAGAGACATCTATCTTTTTTTATCAGTTACATATTTCTGATCCTGCTGCGCTTTGAATTACAGATCAAGTCCCCAGCGAGAGCTCGGAAAGACATCAAGCGAACGGTCACGCTCGTCCAATGTGTTAAATGCGCAATTTCGGGGTACATGAACGTCTCTCATCGGGGCATAAAGGAGCATCTTTCAGAATTAAAGTCTCTTTATTTCTCCTATTGTGAACGGGAAGAAAATTGGAAAACGGTGACCTAGCTAACAGTAGCCGAGGTGTGAGCGATAAAATATAGTGAGTATAAACAGACGATATTTCTTAGGTAACTAATTGTAAGAAATAATTGCGGCAGCGCGTATACTTGCAGTAGTATAGTACTACAGCCTATAAAATCATTATTATCATTTTTATTCGCGTTTTATTCGCGAAAGTATACAATGATAATCTTCAGGGTTGTTACAATGTATTATGTTTTATAATTTTGCACTAACCGCATATGCGCCACATATGCAGAAGTCGTGGGAAAACTCATTATGAGACATTACCTGAAGCCGGAAACTATTATGTCTCTATCTTGACAAAGATGTAAATCTATATAATTTCTAAAGCTATTCTATTCATTAAACATTAATAATGCGAACGTTCTAGCCATGTAGCGATGTCCAAGTGATTTGTAACGGAAAATTGTTCAAAAAAACATTCAAAATATGGTCCTTCCTGCTGCGAAGAATAGAACCAAAATTTCTCTCGCAATCTTTGACAATGAACATCGGTCGCGAGCCAGGTCGATGCCTTTAACATAATGGTGACCAGGAGAGGACTGATTATCTGGTCAGAATGGGTTCCCCGTAAGTATCTGGGATGATCGTGCTACAGACGCGTGTCGGAAGAACGATTGCCTACCAAGAAGATGCCTTCTCAGCGTGAGATTTTACCACGAAAGTTATGTATAACGACAAAAATTTCAGAACAAAAAACTGACCTTAGTTGAAGTAATAGTTGTTGGGAGAAAAAAAAAGTGGGGTACTCTCTACGATGTGTGTATGCCAAAATAATCATATAGTATATTGAAAATGCGCGCGCGCGCATGTATTACATGTACGTACATATATACACATATGGATGTGTGCATACTATGTATCTACAGTGTTTTTTTTTTTAGTAGCAAAAAGTATGTGCAAATCAGTTTCGCTTTTATTGATTTATATTACTTTGCACTTTATATGATTACGTAATGTAAACGCTAAACTTGTCCTAAATTGTTGTGAAGATGTAAAGTAATTCTGCGCGAAATTTTTACGGAAATATTTACAATGTCAACGATCTAAAGCGATTTGTGATATATGTATAGAGGATATTGATGAAACCGAACGATAAATTTACGCTCAAGTTCTAATCGTGCGGCGAAATGATCGACGCGGCCACCATGGCCATCTCATCTAACCTACTGGAATTAATCAACGACGGAGCATCAAAGAGTGGTGGACTGCCCACCAAAACGGTTTGTTTATCGTCGGCTTGGCGGCAGGCCGGTCTGATCGCGTTCGCTCTTTCTCCGTCCGTTCAGACACCGCCAGTCTGCGATGCTTCCAAGAATCTTGGATATATGTTTCTAATCGATCCACCCCAACTGACACGCACCAGCGGTTCTTTTACGAGAACACAGTTGATCCTTGCATTTTCTATGAACGATCCTTTTTCGATTACGTGTGACGCAACAAATATCTTCCATCAAAGTGCCACCGCGAAGCGTTACCTACAAATAATCTACATGTAAAAATAATGAAATTAAATATGTTTCTCTACTCAATTTTAACAAGTGTTTATAATTAATGCTTTGTGCTCATTAGTGAAAGTACATTTTATAATATTTTATAATAAATCAGAATAAAGTTAGATTTTATTTTAGACAATAGTAATTTTTTATTTTTTATTTTGATTGATTTTTAAATTGTTATAACACAATACCGCACCCTACATGGAATTTGCAATAAAAGAGAGCAAATCCACATGCACAAAGTTTATTTATGTGCTGTATTAAATTGCTAAAGAAGGATCCTTAAAAATTATAAATGATCCACTACTTGATATCCGAGATCCATGTAATCTTGTTTCATTTAATTCATTGAATTCATTCTGCGCTCGCGCATATCGCGCAAGGAGAACATTGCGCGATGATAAAACATGTAAACGACATGTGCGATAAAAAAGTGCATGAATGTTATTGCGCCGAGAGAGTTTCACTTCTCTCGCGACGGCTCCTCGACTCCCCCGGCTCCTCGGCGTTGTGTAAACACCGAATGTACGTCTAGTTAGTTTACACTTTGTTTTAGAGATGTTAGCCAAACACGCGCGCTTCGCTTTGAGCCGCCGCCGTTGCCACCAGCCGCGGCTTACGAATGTAAACCCACATCGTGGCCGAGAATATTTTTTTGGGCTTTCGCACACGCGCGCGCTTTCGTCATCACACGCACAAAACGGTAGCGTGCGCGAGCGTGTAGGGTGAAGCGGGCGAGCCTACTCTCTCGGCTATGAGAAAAGACGAGAAAGGGGGAGGGGATCGCCTGGCGAACGGCAGTAGGCGAAACATGCGCCTCGTTCTCGCCAGTTTTTCTCAATGAGTCTAGCTGTGAAGCGGTTCTTTTATTTCTTTTTTTTTATATATATATATATATATATATATATATATATATACGAAAGGTGAATATCTTTCACCTCGCATTATCTATGAATTTTACGCATATATGTGCCACCCCGCGACTTCATGAAATACTAGGATTTAATTCTAATTTAATTTTAGGACTCTAATATGTACAAATTGTGTGCAACATATACATGTATATAAATGCAAATATTTTTGCACATAACGGCGTAATTATTTTTTTTTGTTATAATTATATTCGTATAATTGAATGTTAAATGCTACAATAAATTGACAAAATGTCTTTTTCTTTGAAACGAGCCACTTTAGTGAGTCGAATATTCATTAAACATTAATGAGAGGCAATGATATTTCATTGAGATTCGTGTGAAATTCTCAGTAAAGTGAGCTTCGTTAACTAGACGTACTCAGTAAACCGTCGTGTTTCAGTTTATTTACATGTCACTCTTTTAACTTATGGTCGGTAAAACACTCGTCGCCAATGACTACTCTACTCGAGACGCTTCGCTAAAGTATAAGATACGACGAGTGTAAGTTTTATTTAACGAGATCAGATATGCCGTTTAAAAAAAAAGTAATTATCTGAATAATTAATTCATTGTTACGACATCCTAATGCAATGATATTAATAAATGAAGACATATAAATTTGTTCCATTCAATACGTAAATATTTTAACATGATTAAATTAATATTATATAATCGGTCAATAAAAATTAGAATACAAGATTTCTTATAGAAGTTCTCTCTCTCTCTCTCTCTCTCTCTCTCTATATATATATATATATATATAT
>VBVR01004752.1:0-13710 GCA_011638315.1 Tetramorium parvispinum | reverse complement strand
GCTGTCCGGTCACAACCTAACCTTTTTTTTTTTTTTGGTTTTCCCATTGTGGGGGAGGTGGGAATGATTTAATCAGACCCCTTTCGGGGTACTGTGGGACTGCCAGCCTCGGTGGTGCAATAGCTGGCCTACCCACTAAACCCACCCCCTTAGGGACCCACACCCCCGCACAGGAGAATCCCCCGGAACCCCAGAAGCATACGTCAGGAGACCCCCCCATACGCGGGCGACCGAGAAGTCGGTCCCGTCTTTCCTCTAACCGTTCGTAGCGTCCCCCCCCTCAGCCCCTTGCGGGGGGAGGAAGGGGGACTGCTCGTCACGGGAGCTTCATTCTTCTGAAACCCTTCCAGCGGATCCCCTCCAATGTTGGCCCATTCAGGCTCTAATTTTCGCATTAGTTATTCACATATATATATGCCTATACACACCTATTTACATCTTTATTTATTAGTTTATTAATTAGTTAATATACTTTCCAGTACCTTCAGCGTTCAATCGGTCCCGCCTTTTCCACCTATACCTATCTACATATACCTATCCATTTATCCGCGTCCGCTTCTTACATCTCGCAGCGCCGGTAAGCGCGCGCCGATGACGATGGTGGCGAGGAAAAAACGAATGCCGGTATGGCCGCGATCCCCAGCACAAGTACTAGTAGATCCCACCCATCACCCCCATTCGGATCTCTTGATCATTCGCTCACGTTAACCTAACGCCATACACCGCCCGCTCTACCTCGGCGCCGTTTCTAAACCTAGCCTACAATAGTTTATGTTCGAACGTTCCCTCTCCATTTCGCACCGACTCCCCTCATTCGCTCGTCCACTCGCTCATTCCAGGTGATTCGCCCGTTCGTTCCCCTACTCCCGGAGAAGATGGTGTCATACTGAAGGTCCCGTCGTCGTTCCCTCGTCTCTCCTCTCTGATGGCCAATGAAAGGTGTGCGACCTCGCTTATTCCTGACGATGACGTGCTTCTCTCCTCTCGTTGTCTCGCCCTCTCCTGGTTCTCCAAGGATCTCTTCTCCCTCATCACCGTTTCCGCAAAAGCGTTGAACGCTCTCCACGCCTCTCGGCTCTCTGTTATTGACACTATGAGGTCCGCAAGGCTCGTCAGTGGGCCCGTCTGTGCCGTTAGCATCCCTCTCTCTACCTCCCATTTAGGGCATTCCAATAGGGTGTGCCTTGCATTGTCTACTCTCAATCCCCCACAGCAGAAGCATCCGGGGTTGTTTAGCCTCTTAATCCTGTGGAGGTATGTGGCAAAACCCCCGTGGTTCGTCAGAAGTTGTGTTGTGTAAAAGTTGAGACCTCCCCAGGTTCTCCCAAGCCATCGTCCCAGGTTCGGACTTATCCCTTCCCTGGTCCATCTACCCGCGAGCTCGTCCCTGTCCAAGTATAACTGCCACTGTCTCAACGTAATTGTTCGCTCTTGTGTCGCAATCTCTTCAGTATCCGGGATCACTCCCTCGGCTCTTCTGTCTCTGACCCTCTGATAGATCCTGCTTCTTTCCGCGGCCGCCAGCTCATAGGGCACTGTACGTGCCAAAATCGTAATCGCGTCAAAGGATACTGTGCGGAACGCTGAACACACTCTTATAGCGACGGTCTTCTGGGCTGCTCTCAGGGTCCGTTTCCCCTCTCTCGAGGCCGCTAGTGCCTGGCTCCAAACCGGGGCCTCATACATAGCCACCGAACTCATCACGTTTGCGTAGAGCCTCCTTCTGGATTCGTTTGGACCCCTAGCGTTCGGCATTAGCTTACTCAGGGCTCGTGAGACCTTGGCCATCTTCTCTCCGATGTATTTAAAGTGCGACCTGTATGTAAGACTCTTGTCTAGCGTTACCCCCAGGTACCTCATTGTTTCCTTGGTCCTGATGTATTCCCTGTTGATACGTACCAGGACCGGGCGGCCCCCATCCGGCCGACTCTTAGCCCTGCTAAACAACACCGCTTCCGTTTTATCCACTGCCACCTCCAAGCCAAGAGCCTCTATTCGTCTGAGGACTGGGACCAGCTGGTCGTTAATCCTCCTGCGGGTTTGTTCCAATGTCGTCCCCCATGCCAGCACGAGCGTGTCGTCGGCGTATGCTACCACGTCGCATCCGGTGTTCGGTCTTCTTTCTAAAACATAATTAAAAGCGATGTTCCACAGAATCGGGCCCAAAATTGACCCCTGTGGTACTCCCGCCGTCATGGGCCTGCGACAAAGTCTGCCGTCATTTCTATAAAATTCTATTGTTCTCTCGTGCAGGTAACTGTCCAGCAGACGCCGGAGGTATTCCGGATAGTTTTGGCGTTCCAGCGCCCATCTGATCGACGGCCACGGTAGTGAGTTGAACGCATTCCTGATGTCTATTCCGACCGCTATTACCAGTTCTCTTCTCTCCAGACAGCTTTTTATTCTTCCTGTCACCCGCATTAACGCGTCTATCGTCGATCTACCTTCCCGAAAGCCGTACTGTTTGGATGATAGGGCTGCCTCTGGATTGTCCTCCATGTGTGCCTTTATTCTTCCGTATATTATTCTTTCCAGGATTTTTCCCGCTTCGTCCAACAGGCAGATGGGCCGCGCCTTCACCATACCTGTCCTATTCACGCTTTCGGCATTGGATTTTGGGATCAGAACAACTATTGCCCTTTTCCATTCCTTCGGGTATTCCCCCCTTTCGACGCACTTATTAAACACCTCCGTTGTTAGTTTTATCATTCTTCTGGGGATCGCGCCCCACATCCATGTCGTCAAGCCGCTCGGTCCCGGTGCCCGGCTTCCTCCTTTCCGCAGACTACGCTTTATGGCCGCTACTGTTTCCTCCTCTGATATTGCTTGGTTCTCCTCGAGGTTGCCCTGCCATGCAGCCCACAGTTCTGCCGGTTCGTGCTCTTCGCCGTTTGGGAATAGCGTGCCTAGTACCCTATCCAGTTCCTCCCCCTCCAACATCTCTGTAACGCGTGGTGATGCTCGTCTCAGGCGCCCCATTACTACCTTGAACGGCAACCCCCAAGGATCTTTATTCACCGTTGCTATGAGTTCTCGCCACGCCTTAGTTTTGGATTCCCTGATGGCCAGCTTCAGGTATCGTTTAGCCGCCCTATACTCAATCTCCATGGCCTCTCGCTCGGGACCCTGTCCGCGCCGTCTCAACCGCGTCATCTTCCTTCTAGCTCGTGTGCACATATTTCGTGCCACCTGGATCTCTGCGTTCCACCAGTACGCGGCCTTCCTGGGTGGTCTTCTCCCAGTTCTCCGCGAAGCCACGTCACATCCGTCTGTCATTATCCTGGTCAGTTTATCTGCAAGACAATTAACGGGTAAATTACTATCCCATATTCCGGCGCATTCAAAATCCACCACCGTTCCAAAGAGCTTGACATCGAATTCCTCCTTGCTCCATCGTGGGTACCTAAATTGTAAGGGGTCTTCTTCTCGGTTCCCTCCCTTGCGATAATCAAAAAGGATATACGAATGATCCGACATCGTCTCCGTATCCATCACTTTCCACTCTTCTATTCGGTTGTTGTCATGCAGTCTAGCCCAGGTTAGGTCCACGATAGAGGTGCCCTGGGGCCTCGTACATGTAGGCACATTCCCCACGTTTTGCAGCGCTAGTTCTAATTCCGTCGCCCAATCTGCAAGTTTCCTACCTCTCCTATTCGCCGTCGTGCTCCCCCAGGCCTCCGACTTGGCGTTAAAGTCACCGCATATGATAATCTCCCCATCCAACGTCCTTATATAGTTACTGAGGTCTCTCAATTTCTCCTCATACTCCCTGATCCTCACGCTCGGGGATAGATAGACCGACATCACACAGAGGTCCCCGTATTTTATTGTTACATAGTCCGCAGCTGAGTGTGCCAGGGTGCACGTTTTGGTAGCAACGTCCACGTTTACAAAGATTGCAGCTCTAAGGTTCTCACTGGAAAACCATCAGTTATCCTCGTCTGGAATCAGCCATGGTTCGCTGATACATCCCAGGGCAGCCTTCACTTCGCACATGTAGTGCTGGACCAGCTGTTGCGCCCCCCTGCAATGGTTGATATTAGCTTGTACGATTTTTATAGGTTCCATAGGCCGGATAGTCTCTTCCTTCGTATCTCTCTTGATCCGGGTATTTTCGCCCGTAATAATTCCTCTCTACCCGTACGAAGTTTATGCATCCGTAGGTCCCTGTTTTGTGCGCACCATCTTTCCCTTCCTCTTCGCATACCATGCATCTGAAGGGCTCCACGCAGCCTCTTGCCTGGTGGCCCTCTCTTCCGCACCTGAAACAACAGCTGCTCCTATCCGCGACTGACTTACACATATCGCGCGCGTGTCCCAGCTTCCAACATCGGAAGCATTGCACCGGCCTAGGTCGGAGTGGAGCTACTCTTACCGATGACCACCCAATGGTTAACTTACCATCCTCTACTAGTTTATTTGTTACCGTTAGAGGAGCCTGTATCCATATCATGCTTCGCCCGTTCCTTGTCTGCCTAATAGGTCCTGTCCTAATGGTTTCTTCCGAGCAATTTCCCACCTTAGATAGCGTTGTGATCACCTCCTCCGGCGTAATGGAGCATTCCAGCCCGATCAGCAACATTTCCCCCTTAGCGGTCGGTCTTGCGACTTGGGCCACCTGGCCCACCACTTCCCGAAGTTTTTTAGCCAACTTGTCTGCCTTTCCGGATCCATCAGCTCCTGGTACTTCTATAATAACGCTCCCGTTCATCGCTTTTCTAATTCGAGGACTGTTAATTCCTAAATCTTTCAGGGAGACCCCCTCTTTAGCCCGTTTGATAACATCCGCGTAAGTTAGCTCGCTGCCCTCGGTTAACTTAAGAGAGACTGCCGCTGTTGATGGCAGTCTTCTTCTTCTATCACGTCGGGGAAGCCGCGACGGCGGCATTCCTCCTTCTTTGTAGTTCCGGTCACTGTCTTCCGGTCCTGTTCCCGTTCCTTGGTTCCTTCTTTGGGGTGGGATTTGTTCGTTCCTTCCACGTCTACGTCCGCCCACCGTGGTCCACCCTGAACTCCCACCTGTTTCGTATTGACTAGCCTCTGTTGTTTCTACTGCCTCTCGAGGAGGGGGCACCACTTGGATGTTTTCCACTATTCTCGGTCCCATCCTCCCTTGCTGTTTCTTGAATGTCTGTGTTCCTCTCGTTGCCTGAAAGTCGGAGTCACTCTCTGTTACCTCCTCTATCCTTCTCCTTCCCACCTCACGAATTTCCTGCAACAGGTGAATCTCCTCCGTAAGTCTCTCATCGTACGACTTCAACTCCTCTAGAGTCCTGTCGATTTCCTGCATTGAGATGCGTTGCCCCTTCTTGTGGTTCGATAAGATTCTTCCGCTAAGCCTCGGGTTTCCCTCTTCTTCCTGGGTGCCCCTTTCTTCCGCTCTTCCCCTCGGAGGGCTTACGTCCCTTCCTCTCCTCTTGGGTCTCTCGGGCTCAAAGGATGTGGACCTAGAGCCCATGCGCTCTTTAAGGGCCCACATTTCTTGCCGTAGGCCCTTGATTTTATCCTCCATCAGTTCCATGTCTTCTCGGCACCGTATCTCCTCCTGCTTGGCGGCCCTGAGCTGCGCCTCCAGCCTCGCATTTTCTTCTTTCAGAAAACCAGAGTCTCCTGTTGCCTCTATCCTCCCCATGAGGACATTGATTCCTATCTTAACATCTTCGATATATTGCTTCATATCTCTAGATACAACTCCATTTAAGTTTCTACTCTTACCACGCAAATTATCTAGTTCCTCTAGCCATTTTAATGTCTTCTTAGCTAGCTTACGTGAGGACTTAACCGATGGGGAGTCCTGTCTACCTTTGGAGGGGGTTCCTTCTTGTGCTACGATTCCCGGGCTCCCTTTCTTTTGTGAGGCGTGCCCCTTGGGCGTGTAATTCCGTTCGCTGCTCGTACTTGGGCCAAAGATCCTTCTTCTGCTGTGCGGTTGTCGCGTACCTTGGATCACCTCGTCTTCTTCCGATGAAGGAATCTCCACCACTTGTCCGGCGGGGGAGATCCTCTTTCTCTTCCCGGGGGTATGAGGAATCCCTTTCCCCGTCGTGGTGAAGACATCCTCCTCTTCCGTCGCCATGCTCTCGGTGATGTCCTCGTAGCCTCCCTCCTGCTCGGTTCCACTCAGTCGGAGTGGTCCTATGCCTTCTTCTTCAACGGTAGCATATTCGGCGGGGGGGCCCGTTGGCAACTCCCCCGCTAGCCCTTCGCTGGTTGACGACAGGGAGGCGCCAGGGACAGTAGCGCCTCCGTGCCGGCCGGAGATCCGACCCCCGATATTCGATTTGTTGCATATTGACATTTCCATACAGATAGGTGGTTTTTAACGATGTACTCCTCATCGGAGTGGCCCTGCGCTGGCGGCCGCGGCGACCTACACGCCCAGTCGCAGGGACCACCCGGCCTACTACCGATTTTGTCGCAATTTAGATAACCTGACTTGATTTGTTAACGGTGTTTTCTCATCGGGGAGGATCGTCGTGGCGGCGGCGGCAGCCCTCGAGTCTATACGTTTTAACTATAATTCTAGTCGTACCCGCCGGTCCTTATCCGCGCAGGGATGGACCGTCCGGCGGAGACCGGGAACACCCGAGTCCCCTCTGTCGCTCTAACCTAATCTATAATTTCCATCGAATCGCATGAACAGCTTTATTTACAGTTTTATTTTAACTTATTCTAACTTATTCTATTTATTCTATCTTTATTTTTACTTTATGAAACATTCTATTCCAGCCTCATAATTAAGTTTATCGTATAATCCTACTGTTCATCGTATTTACTGTTTCAATGCCAGTCGGACTCCGGGCGCGCGTCCCGAGCTCAAATTACCCGTTACTAGATTTCGAACATTCTATTCCGACGTTCGCCTTCAGATCCATTATGTAATCTTATCGTCCAACTGATTGGCCGCTCTCGTGTAAGTCGAACTCCGGGTGCGTATATCGAGTTTAAATTACTCGTTGCTAATTTCAAAACATCCTATTCCAACGTTCGTATTCACTCTGTCGTGTATTTTAATTGTTTACTGCATTTGCCATTTTTATGCCGATCGGTCTCCAGACGCGCGCACGAAGTCCAAATTACTCTCTGTTAACTTTCAAATCTCCTATTTCAATATTCACATTCAAGTTTGTCATGTAGTCCTATCCTTCAACACGTTGGCTATTTTCGTGCAAATCGGACCTCAGGCGCGCGAAACGCTCAGTTATTTCTAGCCGCCTTTGTCTATTTCGTATCCTCGGTCGCTCATTGGCTCCCGCGGGGGCCATTCGTATCGCGGGTCTGCATTTCGTAAGTGACTTGCCCTTCTTCAGTCGGCTATCATTCGTAGTTCGTGGTCAAAGTGCGCGCGGGCGCTCACGCAGGTTGGCAGCATTGAAATCCCTAGTTCCGGGCCTAGTTACATCTGTCAAAACATCGTAGAGTGACCAAATTGATTCGTGCAAGCTGACCCGGGGCCTCCAGGACGGTCCAGGAGGCCCCCTACGCCATCCGCGGGATGAATCCCCCCCCCAGCCGCGGCGGAAACGACTCCGCGACTCGGCAACCGTCCCGTGCCAGCGCGTCGCCGGGAATCATCCCGCGGATGCGGTCTAACCCTACCAGTGCGGTGCATCGCGTATATTCACAAGAAGAGTCTGTATACCCGACTACAGAATACTCACCGGTCATCCGGTCTTTTATGTTATTTGCACAAGATTCGCTGTGTGTGTTCGGCACCTAATCTTAGTTATCTCTATTATGTTACCGATCTATCTTATGGTTATCCTTCGCAAAATATTTGCCACGTTCCAATTTGATCATGCATTAACGGTATTTCATCGCGCCTTTCAGAGGAAACCTGACCTCATTTACAAGTAATAAGATGTGTTTCATTGTTCGTGTTGGAGTCGACTGTGTGTGTTTTAGTTTTAGTTTCTATTATTACATTAACTCGTATTCGTTTCTGTTCTTGATATACTAGTTGTTCCTCCGAATGACATCGCGGTAATGTAAATACATCTCTATATGTTGCTCAAGTTTGTACTAGTAATTCTCATATCAGTTATTTCCGGTATACTCTCTGTACGTTCGTTACGTATTATGATCAAGTTAGTGACACATTTGCAGTTCCTATCCGCATTCCGCTATTTTATTCACCAAATTGCTGTCTGTTCACTCCCGTTTTCTTTATTTCAGGAGTTCATCAGGATATTACGACCCTATCTATGTTTGCTTGACAGGATAGTCCCGGGAGCTAACACAATATGGCTAGCGCCAGCCCGCATAATCCGGGAAATGATTTTAACTTCGTTTACAGGTAGGTGTTCCAAATATACTGATTGCTCCTCGGAATGGTATCGTAGCGCTATAAAGTACATTTCTATTTGTCGTTTTATCGCAGGGAAAATTTATACTTGTAATTCTCATCATTAATACTCGTTTCTATTTTCCAATATACTTTCTATGCGTTCGTTACGTATTATGATCAAGCTAGTGTCGCATTTTCAGTCTCTGTCTATGTTTTATTGTTTCCTACATCAGGTTATTGTCTGTTTATTCACTCAGATATTCTTTATTTCAGAAACAGCAGGGAATTGCAACTCTATCTATGTCTACCTACAGAATGCTCACTGAGGCTAGTAAAATACGACTAAGGAGTAATTTTATCTTCATTTATATAAACTTCTTGGATGATTGTTAACATTATTGTTTCATAATTCAACTTCGTTTGGTGGCTGGTGCCAGCCCGCACACTCCGGGAAGTGATTTTAATTTCATTTATGGGTGAGTACATTCTAGACAGAATTGGTCGCTTGATAGCGTAATCGTATAATAACTCGTATTCGTTTCTATTCTAAATATACTAATTATTCCTCGGAGTGATATCACGGCAATGTAAAACATATCTCTATCTGTTGCTTCGTTGCGGAGAAAGTTTATACTTGTACTCAATCTTAAGTACTTCTCATCAATATATTAATGTTCGTTTCTGTTCTACATGTACTAATTATTCCTCGGAATGGTATCGCGGCGATGTAGAATACATCTCTATCTATTGTATGCGTTCATTACACATTATGCATTATGATCGGGCTAGTGTCGCATTTTCGGTCTCTGTCTATTTTTATTGTTTGGTACATCAAGTTATTGTCTGTTCATTCACTCGGGTATTCTTAATTTCAGAAAACAACGGGAACTTGCAACTCTATCTATGTTTACCTACAGAATAATCGCAGAAACTAGTAAAATGTGACTGAGTGTCGGCCCGCATGATCCGGGGAGTGATTTTAACTCCATTTTTATAAACTTCTTAGATGATTGGTAACATTATTATTATTGTTCAATAATTCATACTCATATGGTGGCTTATGCCAGCCCGCTCAATCCGGAGAGTGATTCAGCTTCGTTTATAGGTAGGTGCCTCCCGGACCAAATGATAGCTTGAATAATTAATAATATAATCGTTTAATAACTCGTATTCATTTCTGTTCCAGGTATGCTAATTGTTCCTCAGAATAGTGTCGCGGCGGTGTAAAATACATTTCTATTTATACTTGTGGTTCTCATCATTAGGTAATATATTAATATTCGTTTCTATTTTCCAATACACTTTCTATGCGTTCGTTACGTATTATGATCAAGCTAGTGTCGCATTTTCGTTCTCTGTCTATGTTTTATTGTTTTCTACATCAGGTTATTGTCTGTTCATTCACTCAGATATTCTTTATTTCAGAAAACAGCAGGGAATTGCAACTCTATCTATGTCTACCTACAAAATGCTCACTGAGGCTAGTAAAATACGACTAAGGAGTAATTTTATCTTCATTTATATAAGCTTCTTGGATGATTGTTAACATTGTTTTCAGAATTCAAACTCGTTTGGTGGCTAGTGCCGGCCCGCGCAATCCGGAAAATGATTTTAATTTCATTTATGGGTGAGTACATTCTAGACAAGATTGGTCGCTTGATAACGTAATCGTATAGTAACTCGTCTTCGTTTCTATTCTAAATATACTAATTATTCCTCGGGGTGATATCACGGCAATGTAAAATACATTTCTATCTGTTGCTTCGTTGCGGAGAAAATTTATACTTGTACTTCTCATCAATATTAATATTCGTTTCTGTTATACATGTACTAATTGTTCCTTGGAATGGTATCGCGGCGATGTAGAATACATCTCTATCTATTGTATGCTTTCATTACGCATTATGCATTATGATCAGGCCAGTGTCGCATTTTCGGTCTCTGTCTATTTTTATTGTTTTTTATACATCAAGTTATTGTCTGTTCATTCACTCGGATATTCTTTATTTCAGAAAACAACGGTGGCTTGCAACTCTATCTATGTTTACCTGCAGAATAATCGCAGAAGCTAGTAAAATGTGACTGAGTGTCGGCCCGCATGATCCGGGGAGTGTTTTTAACTCCATTTTTTAAACTTCTTAAATGATTGGTAACATTATTGTTCAATATTTCATATTCATATGGTGGCTTATGCCAGCCCGCCCAATCCGGAAAGTGATTCTGCTTCGTTTATAGGCAAGTACCCCCCGGACCAAATGATAGCTTTAATAATATAATCGTTTAGTAACTCGTATTCGTTTCTGTTCCAGGTATGCTAATTGTTCCTCAGGATAGTATCGCGGCAGTGTAAAATACATTTCTATTTATACTTGTGGTTCTCATCATCAGGTAATATATTAATATTCGTTTCTATTTTCCCCAGTATACTCTCTGTGCGTTCGTTACGTATTGTAATCAGGCTAGTGTCGCATTTTCAGTCCCTATCTATGTTTTATTGTTTAATACATCTGATCACTCGGATATTCTTTTATTTCAGGGATTTAACAGGGCGCTGAGACCATATTTATGCTTGCTCACCAGACAGATACAGAAGTTAGCACAATGTGACCGAGTGTCAGCCCGCATGATCCGGAAAGTGATTTAACTTTACTTATATAAACTTCTGTTTACTAACTCATATTCGTTTTGATCTGGATATACTAATTATTCCACGGAAAAGCATCACGGCAATGTGAGGCACTTCTCTATTAATTACTTCCACGCGGAGATCTCTATACCTTCAGTCAGTGACGTATTTTCAGTCCCCGTACATGTTCCATTATTTTATGCGTCAAGTTAATTGTTTATATTCTTTATTTCATAAATTCCACAGGGTGTTTCAAACATTATTTATATTAGCTTATTCAAATAACCACGGTGTTTCGCACGATATAGCCAAGTACAAGCCGCAGAGCAATTTAATTCCATTTATAAAAAAACCTATAAATAGGTGCATCCTAAATAGGTCATGATTGTTTTATGACTCAAATTACGTGCAAGACTAATATATACTAGTTGTTCCTCGGACTGTCGTCGCGGCGGTGTGAAGTATGCCTCTAAACGTATCGTTGCGAACAAGATTTTCCACTTATATCTCTCGTTATTATATTTCCCGGGTCAAAATCATTACAATGTACTTGTGTTAAGTATACCAGCTAATTCCCGCGTCAAATTCATAGCCCCGCGTATAGAGTAGGCTCACACACCGGCGGATGGAAGTAGCTTTCCTAAATTAAACTCGCGGGTGAAACATTCGACAATTTTAATACTACATCTATCAAACTGCATTCTTCGAGAGTCGACCAAACCCGTCTCTAATTCATTTCTGTTCATTCCCCGGAAAACTGCTCACCTATTGCGGGCAACTATATCGAACCGCGTCAATGAGAGCAACTCTGCAAAAAGAAGTCAAATTAACTCCCACCAAGAACGGCGAACCGCCAGACAATTATTTGTTTAATCGGTGCTACAGTTTCTATTTCTTCAACAAATGTGCGGTCCCTACATAGTCCTACTTGTCGCTTTCGGTAAGTAATATAGTCAATGCGGTCGGTCCCAAGACCGCATGGCCTCGTCCTCGAGGCCCGGACGGCTCCATCCAAGGCGACCTGAAAAACGGCACTGACGGCACCACCTACGACCGTGTGACGTCCGCGGGTCTACCCGCGGCCGGTCGGTTAAGGTGGGGGGCTATGAAGCGCACTCGCCCCCCTCACGGTGCCAGGTCACCGGGCGTCTTTCAAGTCAGAGCCGCCAGACCCCTTCCGGTGTGAGGGCACCGCCCTATCGGGGTCACCGGCCCCCGTGGCTCCCGCAAGAAAAACGCGGGAGGCCAGGAAGGGAAAATGAGGTATGCAATATGTTCATAACGAGTATCTTTTTATTATTTTCAGCTCGCAGGCTGCGCGGCCGTGCAATCGGATCAAGCCGTGGCCGCATCTTAAAACTACCCGACACCAAGGACAAAGAAATACAAGAAAAAACATAGGAAAAACATTCGTGCAGCGGTGCGTCCCCCCGCACCGCACCCACCTGAGACGACAGGTCAGGGCCGCACCCGTCGCACTCACGGTCGCTGGGCCGCAGGGCTGCCTCCCCACGATGTCCGCCAGCACGGGCTACCCGCCGTCCCCGCCGCCTCCGGTCCTTCCAGGAGATGATGCTCCCCTTCAGCAGAAGGCCGGCACCAAAACAGGCACGGCACCGCCAGCAGAGGGGCATCGTACGCCGCGAGCCGACGCATCCTCTCATATAAAAACAATTCAGACACTAGTCAAAAAGCCTATATCTACATATTTACATTTTAAACAACTACCGCGCGCATTTATTTATTTATTTATCCCTCTGCCGCAGCCAGGAAAGTCCCAGCGAGGACGAGCACGCCCGCCCCCGACCGCGGCCGGGAACACCCTGGCAGACGTCGGGACCGCCCGGACGCCAGCCGACGCCAGGAAAAGCCCGGCAGGGGCGATACCGCCCCCGAGGACGATGCTCCGCCGAGCACCGAGCGCCCGCCGGAGACCGCCCGGTCGGACTCGCGGCCATTACGGCCCCCAGAAAAGCGCGCCCGCATCCCGACGCCGAGACCAAGATCGTCGCCCTCCTCCGCAACACGCCGGCGCCCCCGGGAGCGTCCCACACAAGCGGCCCCCGCCGATCACGCGCACGCCACGCGGCCAAGCCCACTACGCATCTCGTACATCGTCCATTCCCCCTCCCCGGATGGCGGAGGCTGACCATCGGGTGCCCCCATACGTCCCGGGGGGGAGCCGGGGAGCACAGGCCGAGCCCCCCCGGTATTATTAATAACGTCCACTCGGCACCGGCCCGACGCGCACCCAGCGCCGATCACGTGCACACCCCCAGGCACCGAGGTCCGCTCCTCGCGGCCCCCGCATTCGCGGGATAACCGGGCATCTCCCACGGTTTGGGGCAACTCGCCCACTATCAATCACAGCAAAAAATTGACCGCCAGTCATTAATATCACTGATAATCACGACCAACACGCGCCGATCACGTGGCCGCAACTGCGCGTTTGCCGGACACCTCACGCTGCGTCCATCGCACCCGTGGGGCCGGCAAAGCCACTTATTGTTGAACAATTATAGTTAAACACCAAATAAACAATAAAAACACTTTAATATTGTCCTAACAATTATTGAGCGATTATTGAACACTCCCCACCACTTGAAGTCCCACAGCTCGGGAGCGCACGCGAAACACGTCCGCTCCCGGCCGCCGCCACGACGGAACTCCACGACGACGAATAATAAAGGAATGTGTGTGTAGGCGCATCGTAATATTTTACAGGTAAAAATATCTCTCATGACTTTCTCCCTTACCTTTCAGACAATCGAAAGCGCACAGCGCGCGAGCATCCACT